>JABWIB010000352.1:120773-131396 GCA_016617825.1 Platyplectrum ornatum
TGTATGCCCAGCGTTACACCTTTTTTAATTATTATTAATATTATGATCACTCAACCCTGTAATTTGGGGTCCCTTGCTCCACATATTCGAAGATACTACTAAGTAAATGTTCAGTTTGTGCCTCCAACCTATTTCATTTAAATATATTTATTTTTCATTTGTTATTATTTGATACCTACCAGCATTGACTATTTAAGATTAAATTATTTTATTAATCCATTAACTTGGTTTTTTTTTTACAAAAGTTCTGCATAATGCAGCATGAGTAGATCCAAAACCACAACCACAGCAAATGAAGAATGGCTAATAGCTTTTTAAAAAGCATTTATTGAAATATTTATTTATTATTTTAATTTATTTCTTTTGAAATCATTTTATTTACAATTATATATCTTACATTATAGGCACATTTGATAACGCGGCACAACAAGTGAGGGAAATATTTAATACTCATTGGCACATTTTAACTCTTGATCCAGATTTGACCCCATGGGTAGGTCTGTCACCTCAAATTTCCTACAGGAGGGGTACAAATCTTAAGGACAGACTAGTCCAGAGCCACTATGAACCATCAGCGAACAAGGAGTGTTAGCTGGCCCGTAAACCACTTGGGTGCTTCCATTGTAGCGGCTGTAAATTTTGCTAATTTTTGCAGACTGCTAAACAATTTACTAGCCGTATGACTAATCAGACTTTTAAAATCAAACAATTTATTACGTGCCGCACGATAGGAGTGGTATATATGTCCCTGCGGGCTCGAATACATTGGGAAAACCCGTAGGGAATTTAGGCGCCGAATAGGGGAACATCTGGGCGACATTAAACATCGGAGGGATACTCCCATCTCCTGACATATTAATCAAAGTCATTCAGATGATCCATTTTCCATCCAATTTCTGGGCATTGAACATGTACCGATTCAGCCCAGAAAGGGAGACTGGGATAGACGTATTTTACAGAAAGAAAGACGCTGGATTTTTTGGCTTGACACCTTATATCCTAATGGATTAAATGAACAGATAGACTTTTGCTGTTTTATTTGATTGGGTTATCAGCTAAATATATTTAAATATTTTAGGTATTTGGGTTGAATACTGTTAATATATTGTAAAATGTTGCATGATTAAATACCCCTTTATTGGCCTTAAATAATACATTAATTATTAAAACAAAACCGTTAATTTATATTGGTATTTTTATTTATATAAAGTAATGTAAGATACCTTCGGTTTTGGATATCAGCATCATTTATGATTTGTACTGACAACCTTAAAGAAGTATGAGGAGGTTTCGTCATAGCCATGCACCGTGCCTTTGTAGTGTACCTGTGTTGCAGTTGGTAACTATAGTCAATATAAGTGTTTGTAACCTACATCCTGGGAAAGAACCTGATTGGTTGTATGAGTAGGTAGGCGGACATTAGTTCAGTTATTAGAGACGGGAACAGGTATTTCCGGCAGCCACAGCGCTTTGTGTGGCTTATCCGAAGACGGAGGGATTGGACAACGTGACTACTTCCGGTTTGTTTAGATAAGCATGTCAGGAAGTATAGTCCCGCAATGCCTCACACACGTGTAGGCATTGTTATTGAGCATGGTGATTGGCTGTGAGGGCCTCTTATACTATCTGCACACCACAGTTTAGCGCCACACCTCCGTTGAACGCCAGAGAGACCACATGTCTCAGCACAGACCAAACTGATATCAGTCGGGAGATTATTTGATATTAGTTATTTCTAAGGGAGATTTATTTATATTAGTCCCTTGACAGGGTCATTGTAGGGTCTCTTAGGGTATACTTAGGAGAATTAGGTTCCAGATACGGGGTCGCTCTTTTCAGGGCGGTTACTCCATGTTCTACAAGCGTTCAGGGTACCCTAGAGTAGTTGGACAATAGGGCGCACTAGGAAGTTGTTCCTTGACTCTACCATTGCGGGCGCTACTGGGGACCCTATTTTGCGAACTATTAGTGTGGAATATTGATATTATATGTTGTCTTATTGTCAGTAGTTATAGGTTGGTTTTAAGTATTAATTAATAAAATATAAATTGATAAATTAATAAATTTCAATTTGTCTTATATCTTACATCTACCATATAAAATTATAGAGAATACTCCGGGCCAAGCACCGGACTATGTAGTGGAGCTACTGTACAGTAAAGTTTTTGTGGGTATGGATGCTAAATTTTAGATAAAATGAGGGCTATATTGCAGAATTTTATAATGATATGATAAATACCTACATCACTATCCATAACAATACCAGCAGCACAAGATTTGTATTCTGTATAAAGATTAACAAAATCAATTTTAAAAATAATTTTAAAATTCTGCGATCTGACTGAATTGCAGGGAATTTTTTTTTATTTCTTATAATTTGACTTTGATGAGATTAATACATAAAAAAAAAAAATAATTGTCATAAAAGCAACCTTTGACGTTGATCTTGAAGTTGATCTTCTGTCCGGCCGCCTCACAGGTGTACTCTCCGGCATCTTTCTTCTCCACCTGTTCCAACACCAGACGCCGTGATTTGCCCTCAGTCTCCACCTTTATCTTCTTGCTGGAGGTGATCAGCTTCCCGTCCTTGTACCATTTCACCTCCATCTTGGCTTCGGACACCTCGCAGCTCAGGGAGGCGCTCTCGGTCAGGATGGCCTGTACCTCCTTTTGAACCTTGGCCTGATTAATAAATGCAGGCTCAGGTTCTAGCAAAAAAAAAAGAAAGAGGGAATTTTTAATACCGTGGCTTCAACCAGGATCTCAAAAATTCAGGATTTCCTCAGGGGGATCAATATTTCCATAACCATAAGTGTCTTATGTACTTAGGCTCTTACTTTGTAAGTATATTAGAATGTAAAACCACCAGATTGCCACAACTTCTGGTTCTGTTTGAAGAGGTGAGTAACTACTATGTTTACTTTTCATAAATGATATCTGTATTTAGGTAAATATAATTTTCACAGGGACAGATCAAACAGATGGCAATCAATGATATTTATAAGTTACTGAATTATAAATGCTGTACAAAAATAACGTGTTATTTACACTGATTTTAATTTTGTTATTTAATATTTTAAAATGATTATGAGGAGAACTGTTATTGTTTTTTCTTTTGCTTAAAAAAGTTATTTTGGGTCAATTTGAGTGAATTTTATAACTTTGTTATGATCAATTTACGTATTTTCATGCAGTATGGGAGTTGTGATGAAGAGATGTGGATGATTGTTTTACAAAGTATTAGACATGTTTTAAACACCATTTTATTCCATTCCATAGCAGCTTCACTTTTAATGTTAGTACATAAGGAATAGCATAAGCGTTTTGCTTATGTATAGCAATTTTTAGTGCAAGGTTTAGTACTTTTATCTCTAGCAGTGAATATGTGGAATACAGTGGCCGAATAGTCACACACAACCTCATTGTGAATCTAAATTCTGTTATTTTCTACGAATCATTTTATTTTACTGTTTAATGTTTAACTTGGTTCTTGAATCTTTTGAGTCCTTTTTTTGTTCCCAGTTATATACAGCTCTACACTAAAGTATATGGAGTATTTAGACATTTCAATAATTATTTTAGCGTTACATTTACAAGCATGTCGGACGCTTTACTCAGTCCTGTTATATGTTTTACTATTTTTAAAGGTTGGTTTATTATGGTGAACACTTTCACATTCTATTCTGAAACACACGATCAGTTCCATAGACTTAAACAGGGATGGAGGAAACAGAAGGGGAAATCTCCATTGCTGATTGTAATTCTCACTTGTGTCTTTATTTTCATCTTCTACATCGACGTTGACGTTGGTCTTCTGTCCGGCCTCCTCGCAGATGTACTCACCAGCTTCTTTCTTCTCTAAATCTTCCACTACCAGCCCATGGGATTTGCCCTTAGACTTTACCCTCTGTTTCTTGCTGGTGCTGATCAGCTTCCCATCCTTGTACCATTTCACCTCCTTGGTCTCATGGTAGACCTCACAGCTCAGGGCGGCCCTCTCGCTTATAATGGACACTACATCCTCCTTTACCTTTTCCTGACTGATGGACGCAGGTTCTGGTTCTACTTTTAAACGTTTTATATAAAATTACAAAACAAAACAAATAAATTAATAAAACTCATGGCCATTAAAAATCCAAATATAAGCCCTTTAGAGGAAAAAATGATCAGGTGAAAGAGTATTAAATCACCAATAGAAATATGTAATTTGTATTATAATAATAATATAATGCAGTCAGGTGCATAAATCGGCACAATTCTCTATACAACACCACAATAGACTTGAAATGAAACAAACAATATGTCCTTTAATTGCAGACTATCAGCTCTAATTTGAGGGTATTTACATCCAAATCCGGTTTATACTGTATATGTTCTTCACACTTTTTAAGGGACCAGAAGTAATGGGGCAAACTAAACATCCTAAATCTAACGGTAACTTTTTAATACTTTGTTGTAATTCCTTGACGTCAATTAAAGCCTGAAGCCTGGAACACATAGACATTCCCAGACGCTGGGTTCATTCTTGGTGATGCTCCCCGGCCTCTACTGCAAATGTCTCCAACTCCTTCTTCTTGGGGCATTTTCAAGTCAGCTTTGTCTTCATCCAGTGAAATGCTCCATCACATTCAGGTCGGGTAAGTGACTTGGCCATTGCATAACATTCCACTTTTAAGCCTTTAGTCTCTGGTGGCTTTTGCAGTATTCTCGGGGTCATTGTCCATCTGCACTGTGATGCGCCATCCAATGAGTTCTGAAGTATTTGACTGAATACGATCAGATAATATTCCCGCAAAATTTCCACCACCAACTTGCTTTACTAAAGAGGTGGTATTTTTCTGGATCATGAGCAGTTCCTTTCCCCTCTCCATACTCTTCTCTTTCCATCAATCTGGTACAAGTTGATCTTTGTGTCCAGGACTGTAATGGCATCTGTAGATGGTGTTTGACAGTCTTCCTGTTGTGGTCCAGTTTGTGACTCACCAATGGTTTACGTTCTGTGGTGAACCCTCTATATTGACTCTTGTAAAGTCTTCTCTTGATGGGTGATGGTGACACATATACACTACCTCCTGGAGAGGGATCTAGATTTGCATGACTGTAGGGTTTTTTCTTCACCAGGGAAACCATTCTTCTGTCATCCAGCGCAGTTGTTTTCTGTGGTCTTCTGGGTCTTTTGGTGTTGCTGAGCTCTTTCATTTTAAAAATGTCCCATACAGTTGATTTGGTTGCATCTAATGTTTTTGCTGTTGGTGGGTTTGTTTTGAGTTTTCAGCCTAATGATGGCTTGCTTCACTGATAGTGACATCTCATATAGAGAGTCGACAGCAACAGATTCCAAATAGAGCCATGTCCATGAAAATAGCTTTTGAGTCCATAGTCCATTACTTTAGGACCATTAAAAAAATGGGCACATATAGAAACCATTGTAATTACTACACTATTTGCCTGATTTGGATGTTAGAGCTCATCTTGTTTGTTTCATTTCAAAACCATTGTGGTGATGCATAGAGGCCAAAATATCAGAATTTTCAAATATTTATGCACCTGACTGTAACTTTTACTTAATTTCATCCATATTATCTGTAAAATAGTTTGAATACTTTTGAATTGAAAAAGTTTGGCTTAGTCCATCATATGTCAACCATGTTTGAGGGTGTAACACATATTATGACAATGCATACCTACTATCCATAGATATAGTTGACCACACTACAGGTTTATGAGTCAGGTTTTCCTGAATTGGTCAGTTGCTATTCCTGTTGCATCGGATTTGTTATTGACATTTCTACACATGGTACTTTTGGAGCTTCCTCTTTTTTCTCTTGTGTGTTCTTCCGCTTGTTTCTTGTACCTTCCTCCTGCCTGCCCTTGTATCCTGATTCTAGTCCCTTGCCTGTGTGACTGGGTCTTTGTCCATTGGTATCCTAGGCTCCATTGCCACACCATATCCTACATAAGGATGATTGCCTAAAAACCTTGTTCCCTGATCTTGCCTTACTATGTTACCCACAACCTTATAATCAGAATTTCACTGCCGTCTAACGCACAAAGAGGAATCTCTGCAATGTAAGGAGCTGCAAAACCTGTTCTTATATACTGACTATGGAAAGGCTAAGGCTCTTCAACACAAAGCGGGACTATAGGATCCCAGGAACTTTCACATGTTCTACAACTAATGTTGTGTACCTGATTCTGTGCACCAAGTGATGGGGATATGTCGGGGAAACAGGACAGAGGTCCCATGGTCACAGCCCAGGACACAATGAAGGTCATATAAAAGTGATTAAATTAAAGGGCATTAAATTCTCCATCTAATTACCATCCTATTTCCCAACTCCCATGCCCATCTAAACTGCTTGAGAGACTAGTCAACTCTCGTCTGACTGACTTTCTTTCTGTACACAACCTCCTGGATCCTCTCCAGTCAGGATTCCGTTCCCAACACTCCACTGACACTGCCCTCACTAGAGTAGACAATGGTCTTATCACTGCTAAATCCAAAGGTCACTACTCTCTCTTATTCTCCTAAATGTCTCTGCTGCTTTTAATATTGTTGACCATTCACTACTCATACACAAGTTACAATCACTAGGTATTCAGGACACGGCTCTCTCCTGGTTTATATCGTATCTTTCTAATCACTAGTTAAGTGTTCGCTTCTCTGGATCCACCTTCCCTGCACTTCCCCTGTCTGTTGGAGACCACAAGGTTCAGAGTTAGGTCCAGTGCTCTTCTCTATCTATACCACTTCCCTTGGACAGCTAATAAAGTCATTTGGTTTTCAGTATTATCTCTATGCGGATGATACACAAATATACCTATCCACTCCCGAGCTCTCACCAGCAGTGTTGGCCCGTGTAACTCAATGTCTTTCTGCCATTTCTTGGATTCCTCCCGTCATCTCAAACTTCATCTATCAAAAACAGAACTAATAATCTTTCCACCTGCCAATAAAAGCTGTCCACCTGGCCTCTCTATATCTATGACAATGTTGAGATAACTCCTGTTCACAAAGCTCGCTGTCTAGGTGTTACTCTCGATTCTGAACTGTCCATTACTCCACACATACAATTTGTTTCTAGATCCTGTTATATACATTTACACAATATTTCCAAAATATGCAAATACCTCACACAAGACACTGCAACAACTCTCATTCATGCATTAATCATCTCCCAAATCGATTATTGTAACACTCTCCTAACTGGCCTCCCACAGTATAAAATCGCCCCCTACAGTCTATATTACATTGTATAATAATAGCACTTACCCCTTTGTATCAATCCCCAATATCCTATAGAATGTAAGCCTGTGAGCAGGGCCCTCTTCCCCACCCATTCTGTCTGTTAACACCCAGTCATGTCTTATTGATTGTTAAAATTGTAAAGCGCTACATAATCTGATGGTACTATATAAAAACATGTTAATAAATAAATAAATTTTAAATCCCAAAGGGACAGGAGGGTCTGGAATACAATGTATGACAATCTTTGAAACTCTGAACACAGGAATGAATCTCTCCAAGTGCTTTATGGCTACTACAACATCTAAAGAATCTGATCCAGAGATAATGGGGGCATCAGGGCTCTGCACTCTAGACATCAATCCTGTGACAATAAAACTTTCACACTTCTTATCTGGAAACTAACTCAACTCTGTTTTCATTTTTTAATGTATATTAATCAGATCATGTCTCAATCAGCTCTTGTGTATGCCTTGTTATACCATGCCTGAGTAGTCTCAAAAGCCTGCATTTTAACATCATTTCTTCCATTAAAAGGATCATATCTGCAAGATTGCTATTTTTATTAGTCTTTTGCACATGCCTTCTTCCTTACACTGTTACCATCTTCCCTCCATGCTTTCTCAGCTGTCCTGTGTCTTTGTTATACTCTTCTGTACTTTTCTATCTAGAGCTCCAGGAAGCCCTCCTATACTCACATATCTGTACTCATAAGAGCTCTGTTCGTAAAGTTGAATTCTTGGAACTCTCATGTTTTGTGTATGTCTTGTCCTGACCTGTGTTTGTGGTTAGTGCATCTCTTTTAGATCCAAGCCTTTCCGCCAGGCATTGAGATCTGCTAGGACCTTCAGTCCAATCATCCAGGGCTTCAGTGAACATCAGGTTTTTCATAAAACTCCCCACCATGGTAAATAGCCACTTATAATAATTTGTGACGCAAAGCAAAGCAGATTCAAACCAGCGAAGCGGATTTCAGACTGCTCCAAGCGCCACAAACAGTTATTAGCCCAAATGGTAAAGCGATAAGTGAGCCTACAGCGATATCATCACTTACATTACTATTTTAATTAGGGCGTATTTAAATTTCATGTACAGAGTATAAAGTCTTTCTGAACTCTGTGCAACCAATGGATGTGCCTCTACCACCACTCGCACCTCTCTTATGTGGATCCACATTTCTATCATTGGCTTTGGTCATTGGTTGTATGGTTCCCATTGACTACACTTTGACATAGTTTGGCTTATTCTTAGCCTCACTTATTACCACATTTACCATGAGGCAGATTTCCCTTTGGGCAGATTCCCTAATTATAACAGATAACCCTCTACATGCCTTTATAATCACCTTTGACGTTGATCTTGAAGTTGATCTTCTGTCCGGCCGCCTCACAGGTGTACTCTCCGGCATCTTTCTTCTCCACCTGTTCCACCACCAGGCGCCGGGATTTACCCTCAGTCTCTACCTTTATCTTCTTGCTGGAGGTGATCAGCTTCCCGTCCTTGTACCATTTCACCTCTGTCTTACTGTTGGACACCTCGCAGCTCAGGGTGGCGCTCTCTGACATCTTGACTTGGACATCCTTCTGTATTTTGTCTTGATTAGTGAATGGAGGCTCAGGTTCTGGAAAAGGGAGGTTTTTTTTTGTTTATATATTGTGTTTTATGCAATTACCTGGAACAAATTATTGTGCACCAACCATCACATACATGATACTATTATATGGCCCATTATTATATTAAAACAACTAAATAACTAGAAATTATGGACCAGATTCAGAATTAGGCACTACTGACTTACTAAAGAGTGAGCAAAACCATGTTGAATTACGTGGGGGAGGGGGGTGTAAATGTCATTAGTTGCAATCAGTATAAGAGTTAAAAGATGAAGTTTTCGGCCCAAGTGTAATAACAGTGTAACAGTAACGCTGGTCAGTATCTGTGTGCAACATGCAACAATAAAGTATTCTCCCTGCATGCAAAGCAAGACTTTATATATATTACAAATATATCCCATATTACAAGCTATTAGACATTTCTTGACAAAGTCCAGTGAGTTCCTGGGCTCATGATGAGCTTCAACCCAAGTTGCAGAAATGTGGTGGCCATAAATGTTTTGCCTATATGAGGACCAACACATGGGAGGACTTTAAATTGGATGACAGCAGGTATCATACCCTACATAGTTACCATAGTATGAAACGCAGTACAAGGAATGCAGAGATATGCTATCCCACTANGTAAACATTAAGATTTTGATCAGACCCGATATGATTCCTGATATGTTTAACGTCTTCTATCTCTCCATAGCAGGTGAAATGCGGTAGTATAGTTCTATGAGAGAGGTCTTCATTCATTCTATAGTTGACTATTCGCCATATAATACAATCTCCTTTGCGGCATATGCTGCAATTACTTGACCACACAGCAAAGTAATCACCTTTGACGTTGATCTTGAAGTTGATCTTCTGTCCGGCCACCTCACTGGTGTACTCTCCGGCGTCTTTCTTCTCCACCTGTTCCACCACCAGACGGCGATATTTGCCCTCAACCTCCAACCTCATTTTCTTGCTGGAGGTGATCAGCTTCCCGTCCTTGTACCATTTTGCCTCACTCTTGCCATTGGACACCTCACAGGTTAGGGTGGCGCTCTCGTTCAGGGTGGCCGTCAACTCCTTCTGTACCTTGTCCTGGTTGATGAAGGCAGGCTCGGGTTCTAGAAAATGTCATAATAGGGTTAGTATAGAATGCAAGAATGTTTCCTAATGTACATGACACTAATGATTTGTACAATATGTTAACTACTTATATTATGTTGAGAAGCTCCAATTAGAATGATTGGTATGATCTATACCCGGTAAAGGCACCATTGGTCCATCAGGTGTCTGAATCTACTAGAATACTTCACTAGCATAAGCATAGCATGATGGAACCTTTAAACATCTGAAAAGCCCCACATCGGTTGTGTATAATATAAAGAAATTATCCCCTATGATGTTATTTGTGTAGACAGCACAATAGAGGTTTTGTTTTCTTTTTAACTAGTATAACTATAGATTAGTCTTTAAACAGATCTGTTTATCTCTTCTCAATCCCTATATCATTTCTCCATCCACATATATTTCATATATAACCAGGGGCGTAACTACAAAAGGCTGGGCCCCATAGCAAACCTTTCAACTGGGCCCCCCTATATAAATAAGAAACACAACAGTTAATCTGGCTGTGGGTTCCATTTAAGGGACCCAGTTCCCAGTATCTCNGGATCTCTGACTGCTGGGGAGCCTGGGTAATTCAGCAATGGGGCCGGCGGGCCCCCTGAGGTTGCGGGCCCCATAGCTGCCGCTATGGCTGCTATAGTGGTAGTTACGCCCATGTAT
>JABWIB010000353.1:42588-73614 GCA_016617825.1 Platyplectrum ornatum
CACTGCATCAGGGCCAGGCCTGTACGAGGCCACCAACGAGGGGCAAACACACCTGCACCGGGCCTCCGGGCAGGTAAGGCAGACAGCAGGGGGCAGCAGTAGCGTGGGCCCCACAGGTAAGGACAGGCACTGTATAGGCCCCAAAGTCATGCCCATCCTTCATAACAAGTGGCGTAACTAGATGTCATAGTACCTGGCGAGATCATACTCCCATGTGGGAGTGGCTAAAAAATGTTGTAGATTCACACTGTACCGCTAAAGCGGAGCAATCTACATATATGAGCTGTGATTAGCAGCTGCAGCAGCCAATGAAACTCCAAGCCTGTAGCTATGAATACAGCAGCTGTGCCCACCCCCTCCTTGTGCTTGGGGCAGTGGCACAGCTATCCATTGAAATTATGTATGTATTTCAGGGCTCGAAGTGGGCCGGTATATGGTATACCGGCACGTATCCCGCTAAGCCACGCCCCCTTTTCTAAGCTCCCCATCACTGGAGGGGGAGACTTTAGTTTAAAAAATCGCGGGTCTGGAGGGGGTGGGGCTTATGTAAGGGGCGGGGCTTAGCGCCATACCGCCACCTTACTATCCCCACTTCGAGCCATGATGTATTTCTTTAGAACTCTGGACCGGATCCAGAGTCTACTGTACATAGGTTTCCTTTGTAGATCATGCAAGCATTAATATCTGCGCATGCGTTTGGCAGATGTTACAAGTATGTTATTAAAGCCTGGCTGGGTTTTCTAAATTGGCATGCCTATTCCCCACACTGTAAGCAGGGATAGGCATACTAAAGAAGACAACGGGGTAGGGGTAAACATTTGGTGGATGATTCAGAGAGTATCCGTGGTATTCTGAGCTGCATGTTTTTTTAAAAAGTAAAAAATAAATAAATACAACATTTAATTTAAATTAATATTTTATTTGTTGGGGGGGTGGTTGTTTTGTTTCCCCCATTGCCAGGCGGATACGTACCTAGGAATCAGCCCCTTAAATACTGATCTGGTGGACTTCTGGCCACTTAGGTGTCCAGGGTGCTGGTACAGGTTAGGGGAGGGAGAGGGGAGTGAACTTACACGCGCACAATTATACCTGAATTTAAGCGTAGGTCACGCAGTGGTCTGGATCAGATCCGCTGTTTAATATTATGATCATGTCCAGATATTTTTGGGGATATGAGTGAATTAATATGAATATAATGACATGTCTAATAATACCAATGTACTTTGTTTAGGCAAAATACTACTGCTTCATTTCTTTTTCTATCATTTCTAAAATGTTATATTATCATGTCATCTATTTATCAATCATGTCACGTCATCTATCTCCATACTGATACTACTGATGCTACTGATACACCTGAATGTCATAATTGCCCGCTAGTTTGCTTTCTTTCTATTCAGATACTGTTTATGCAGCTTTGCAACCCATCTGATAACATATAATAATAATAATTAAGTGTAATATGCATTGACATTAGTTTATACTTTTTGAACTCACATTGCAACATTCATTACTTTGGAACTGGATCTAAATAATTTATGGGTTACAGAGTAATTGAAGCAATTATAATGGCCTCACATAAGCTGGTAATAACGTGAAGGGTAAGTTTAACTAGCGTTTCAATGGAATCATTAACTCCTGCTTCCCCTTTTTCTGTCTTTCCATTATATTGTTATCCCTGATTGTTTGTAATCATTGCTATAAATGTATTCTGCTGCTAAGTTAAAACATGACATTTAAAGGACCAATACCAATTCATGGTAAATCTTTTAATTCCAGTGTTGTGCTAGATTTAAGGAATATTCTGTGTATGTATTGGGACAGGGTAGTGTTATTGTTTTATTTTGTCCTTTATAATAACTGGCGTCTTTGCGGATCTAAGAGTTAACTTTGTTGAAATATACCAGTAGTGAATTGTTTCGGAGTAAGCCATGTTTCTGTCTACAGATCATGTATTATTCTAGCTGCAGTCTATCACTGCTTATTTGTTAGACATCCATAATACAGCAACTGCAGCGATTTCAAAATGTTTTATATATGTACTACAGGTATGATAAGGAACCTGCTGGCACAATAGGAATAAATACTCTATCTATGTTCATCATTGCACCAACCCTAAACTCAACCGTAATCCTATTTACTAAATAAATAATAGTTACAAATGACGCAGCTCCAGTGGTCATCATCAGGACAGAGGCTAACACAGCCCAGGTGATGGTTACGGAACAGCATTAGAAAAGTAGTAGAGGGAATAGAAGAAAAGACAGAAGGTGAAGCAAGAGACAAACACAGAAGAATAGTGGAAAAGAACATGACAGAGGCGCAGGATGAGAGGATGAGATGATGGGAGAGAAGAATCAAAGACGGAATGGGCAGGAGGGAACACAGAAAGAGCAAGCGTACGAAACAGGATGAGAGAGAGAAGAATTGAAGAGAGAGGGGACCGAAGAGAGAGGGAAAGACTGGACAAGACAGACAAGAGGAACACAGACAGAGGAAATGGGCAGGACCGAGCAGAAGACAGCAGCATGGAGTGTCACAGGAGCAGAGACGAGGGCGTATTTTAATTTTTAAAGAATTTTATTTATATCAGCCTTATGATAGTGTAACATGCTTAACATATAGTTGTCAGTGTGCCACTACAATATTTTTTCCTTTTAAAACCCTATCTACTGTACATTGACACAGCTGTTTTTGTCAAGTTTAACATTGTTGGTGTTGAAATTGTTACCAAAACTAAAGGGATCCTTAGTGGTAGGGATCAACTAAAGGGATCCTTAGTGGTAGGGATCAACTAAAGGGATCCTTAGTGGTAGGGATCAACTAAAGGGATCCTTAGTCGTTGGGATCAACTAAAGGGATCCTTAGTGGTAGGGATCAACTAAAGGGATCCTTAGTGGTAGGGATCACGTGTCCTGACAACATTGCATGCAGTTCTCTTTGTTGAGTACTTCTATATTAGAAATTCTCTCCTGAAAATCCTGCGTTTAGCCTACATGAATATGCAATCTTTGGTTACATCGGCGGAGTCTTTGAACATGGAGTCGTGTAATCCATTTTAGCTGAGTTAGAGGTTTTTCTTTCAACAGTTCTTTTGTTTAATGTCTCATAAGACAATTTTCAGCGTCTACGATATTTTTTTCTTTTCATTCTGCAAGGAGTGAAATAACTTTGAAATTTGTCTTTAAATATTCCTGTCTCGTCTTCTTCTGTGACAGTCATCTTTCTACAAAAACACCATGGGGCAAATATATAAGATGTCAACTAACTTAATAAATGTAAAGATTTATAAAAAAAAAGTTAACTTACTATAACTTATGCATCTGTGCTACCGGTTTAGAGTGCATTTCGGCTTATCAAGAGGGCAGGTTGTGATTGCCAGTGGCCGTGACTCATATGACAATGTTGTATAGGTGCAATGATGCTCTGTCCATTGATTTAGATTCCAAACTGCAGACATTTTACTTTTGGAGGAGTCATACAATTTAGCGTAGGCCATTGTTATTGGATGGTCATTGGCAGGACCGGATTAATGTGTGTGGGGGTCCCAGCGTAACTAAACTGTGCTCCCTCCTACTTTCAGCGAAGTGTGTGTCATAATCAGAGCTGATGTCCTCTCTTAGGAAGAGAGATCAGTGCCGATCATAATACATAATACACATTCTGTGGCATAACATATCTTACAGGGAAAGTTTGTGCTTTTTGGGCCCTCTTGTGTGTTGCTGCCCCAGGGAAAATGCGGCCCTGGTCATTGGGATAATGGAAGTGGTTAGAGGCGCGTTTGACAGATATACAGACCTTATGATTTTATAATAGTAGATCCGAATTGTGGGAACGTCAACATATGAACTTAACACAAGACTACGTGGGAATGCCCACTAGTGTACTCAACTCTGATCAAATATTAATGGGAACACCAACTTGTGACCTCAGTTTAGCCAAAACTAAATGGGAACACCAACATCTGAACTCAACTCAAGATGAAGTGGGAACACCAATCTGTGAACTGAAGTTGTCTGGATGGGTTCAAATTGTCATTGGTTCATATATATAGATATATATGTATCTCTCTCTCTCTCTCTCTCTCTCTCTCTCTCTCTTTCTTTCTCTCTCTCTCTCTCTCTCTCTCTCTCTCTCTCTCTATATATATATATATATATATATATACTGTATATCCAATAACACATTTAAGTGTTCAAATTACTACCTCCAGTAGTTCTCATGAATTCTCCCATGCCTCTGGATGTGTCCGCAAACCATACAGAGGAGTTGAGCAAAATAAAGGCTTACTCGAAAAGAATGAAGTGATTACATGACACTTTGATTTCAGTTCTCAAGCATTGTCATGAAATGAGTCACTAAACATTTGAAAGAGGTTTCTATTGAGGGGAGCTGTATTTGCTGTAGTTGTTCCCCCATCAACGCTTAGTTGCTTGTTTACCCTTGGAATGGCAAGTGCTCAACAAAAGGTGTACTGTGTTAACGAGTTTGCCAAAACAAATTTGGTTGCCACAGTGCATTTTGAAGGTGACATGGCATCAATCTGCCCTCTCAGGGCTGGTGCTAGGTCTCTGGGTACCCTAGGTGAGACCTAGCACCATCTCACCCTCCCAAGGTCTGGTTCACGTGGCATGATGACGTGACATGGGGTTGGCACTCGTGGAGCAAGACAGTCAGTTATTATTAAACTATCACCACTTGCCCGTCTGTTATTTATTTTTCTTTATTATAATTTTTTCCAGACATTATTGTCCGCCGGCCCGCCAGCCCACTCTAAGTGATCGCCTGAAAACGCCTAGTGGACATCGCGGTCCTCTGTCCTCTCCTGAGAACATTCGACTATGGTTTTGAAAGTTTAAATAAGTGGGTGTATGTATGAAGGTAACCACTAATCGCATTGACCTTGCTCATGTTATAGGTGTTGGCCACACTGAACACTCGTAAGCCAGGAAATCTTATGCCGGCACTTTTTTCCCTGCTAAGCTCCACCCCCTTGCGTAAGTCCAACACTTTGAACCCGCAATTCTGTGTTTAATGTTTGTGAAATGCTCTCCTTTATCTTCATTACCCCACTTATAAATAATCACTTCAAGCCCTATAACCAACAAATCAAATCAGTTAATTAATAAAAGAAATAAAATATATATCTATTATGGTTACCTGTCATCATTAGTATTTTTAAGTCCTGTTGGATTTCCAGAGGATTTAAATTCAATTCATTGGAGCCTGTAAAAGTGCGGGCAAACTCTTCATGCATTTCCCATTAATGTTGAATTTCTCTTGATAAAGGCCAAAGCGAGGACAAAATTCATACAGTGCACTTGTAAGGATTGTAAGAGCTTCTATTCAACAATACCATGTTTTTACATTGATGTATGGCTGGTTATGTAGCATTTGTTAGAGGTTATAATACCTGCTAGACTATATGCTGTTTCCCTGCTGCCATCTCTGTTCTTTTATCTTCTATGTTGATATACGAGTATCATATCTACTGCACTATGTGCTTTGTTCAGCACCTCTGTTTTTATATCCTGTGTCTGTTGAAGTGATAACCAGTAGAAGTGATCTACATGGGAAGCCTGCAGCCCCTGATATTAAACCATGTTAGCTCTTGTATTATATTTACATACACAGTTATCTACTAGGCTAATTTTATAAATAATAATAAAAAAAAAATATATATATCTATATATACACACACACCCACTGTATATGTATATATTTATATATATAGTGGTGACCACAGTTGTCAACAGTGGGATCAGGGTGAAAACAAGGACTGCACATTACACTTGCAGGGGTGTTTGGGACCGGGTTTTGTGGACAGGCCAGGTCTTCCAGCTCACCCATAGCCAGCAGGTACGGTACTTTTAAAGTACCACCCACCCATAGTCCAGTGCACTGATGCCTGTTAGAAGCCAATGACCATTGACTAGTGATCAGTGCCAGAGATTGTGGAGCGTGGCTATTTCAGAAAGGCATGGTGGATGGTGGCTGCGGGCTATTGCAGCAGAAGCGATTATACCACAAGCTCAGCTACACATAGCTGAGCACTATACATTTACGTGTATTATTAAGCAAAGACTATTTAAGTAAATAGTAACAGTGATGCCAGATGTTACTATCTGACAACGTACTGATCTTTGTCAGGCAATGGACAACAAAGACTTTAGGAAAAAGTGTTTTAAAAAATGTTTTATTGGGTATAAACTTATACTGGCAATATACTTATACTAACCCTTGGTTAGCAGTGTGCCTGTATGTTTGCATGGTTATTGTAGATCAACACCTGTGTATCCCCCTCATTCTTTGTTCGAATAATTGATTGCAGAGAAGCCTTAACCTTGGATCTGGTTCGTTAATGTCTGCCACTCAAACACACTCAGGAATTTGCAAAGGATTCTGGATAAAAAAGAAAATCAGCGATACAAACATGACAATGTAAAGCTGTAGAAATTATGGCATCACAGGGGTATATCTATGACTATCATTCAGAACATAAGCAAGAACCTTTTTGGCTGAGTCAAGTGATTTATCCACCTAAATATCTTAAAACTAGCCAACACAGAGAAGCAGATTTATTTCCACAACGAGACAACTGGGAGATGTATTAAATATCTGCAGAGTACAAGGTGAAGTAAATGTTTGCTATTCATCTAAGTCATTAACTTTGGAATAGTGGATACCTGACCTCATGGTGAAACTCTCATTTGCATTGCATTATCGAAACTATTTTCTATGGATTCGGAAGTCATGTGAATTTACAATCTGCTCGAATCTCAGATACCAGGCACCAGCTTGGAACTTCAAAAAGAAAGGATAGCCCAGAAATAATGGGTTTACATGTGATTTATAAGTGATGACAGCTTAAGTTCAGTATGTCCTGACATGCTAAGTCATATGTGTAGATAGGTGTATATATGGTTGCAAATGGTAGTGGGTGTAGTGCCAAAATGTTATGATAGCTCCCCCCTTAAATGGTTCTGACACCCCGAGCTGAGAGTAATGGATGACTAGGAAAAATAAGGAGATGATTCATCATGATTTCATAGACCTAAATGACAATTCTTGGTATCTAGTGACAACTTTCACTGGAGGCTAATGAGCCTTGGCAAGCAGGTGAGCTGTTCTTATACCTTGTCCTTCAATAGATGTAAGCCTCATCAACCTCAAGAATAGACATTTGGGCGTAAAGCAAAGATCTCATTCTGGTGGAGACCTATTACAGTCCAAAATGCAGAATATGTCTTTATACAAGATTTATTTATTTACTTATTGACAGGTTTTATACAGCACCATCAGATTATGCATCATAAATGATTATGCATCATTTATAATTTCAACAATCATTAAGACATTGGTGGAAACAGAATTGGTGGGGAGGAGGGCCCTGTCTGAAAGCTTACGCTCTATAATAGATTAGGCATAGGGGCAATTATAATAATTATTATACAACTGACCACATACACTGAAGACAATTTAGTCAGCTGTCAGTTAACCCACCAGCATGTTTTTGGGATGTAAAAGGAAACTGGAGGACACCCGTGGAGGCACGGGGCAAACTGACAAACTCTACACAGATAAGATCCTGTCCTTAGCACTGTGATGCACAGGTGCTACTCACTAAGCCACCATGCTGCCCAATAATAAATAATTAATAAATAAATATACAAAATTAAATACTGGATATGTCAACCACAGATGCAGGGTGGATTTGGGATTCAGTCCACCCTCTCCTCATTTTGACATCTCAGAGGTGTGGCATTTAGACACCTACTAGAAGTGGTATAAGTGAACAGGTGAAGACTAAGGTATCAGCCCATGTTTCCACACTACTGAAAATGACTATATAAGACTCGCCATGACGTCCTCCAATTTTTATCTCTCTGGGTAAGACTAAGCCGCACAAAAAAAAAAAATGCAGATGACAAGCTAGTGCTTTCTTTTTTTTGTAAATAAAAAAAAATCTGCGCATTTTAGTTTCCAATCCAAATGTAGTATATATGCCTGGTGGTTTCTAAAATGAGAAATATCCCAGAAGTCCCTAGATCCAGCAGTAGAGCATCTGCTGTTTTTTTTTTTTTTTGGTTTGCATATTTACTTACTAAAATCCCCTTGCTAGCAACCGATCAAACTCTATCATCTTCTAAACCGCTTTCGATAAATGACATTAAGCATTGGTTACCATACGTTACATTTTTTTCTCTTCAATTAATGTGACATTACAAGATTCGGAGACGATACAATTGTTCTCTTCTTTGTGTGTGTTTCTCTGACATTTATATTTTGCATTTTACATCATGTTACTTCTTTCTTGCGCAAGTATTAATCATATGTGGAGCCTTCATTGTCAACCTATTTCTGGAATCTCTTCTGGGAGTCCGTCAGGAGATTGACTTAAGTGGCAAATTGAATGCTCAGTAAAGTTTAATTATGACTCAGATTTTTTCTTCAGAGTTCTTCTGCATCTCCGTGTTGTTTAGATGAATTTGCAGGGTGGACTGAGTGCTTCTTAAATGCTACGTATTTTTCCCTTCCCTCGTTTCACCTGCAGCTCTGTCATACAAGCTCATTTCATTTGTTCCAGCTAATAAACTGTTCAAATTGTAAAAAAAAAAAAACCTCTATCTCTGTGTTCGTCCGGCAATTTCCCTGGAGATTACTGTAATGTCCTGTGCCTGTATACAAACACCAACGCACAGGACATTAAAAATGACAGAAGCACAAAGGCGATAGAGTATATGCGCTGTGTCTACAGAGGGCAAAACCAGCGAGAGATGAGTAGTATACAGGGAAATAACAGGGGGTAAGAGAGAAAATAACAGATGGAGGGAGAGGGAAAAATAAGAGAGAGCGCAAAAATTACATAAGGAGAGTGAAAAATGACAGACTTAGAGAACATCAGCACACAGGAGAGTCTAAATAACTGGATGAGTATATAATGGAGAGGGAGCGGGAACATCTCGTAGCCGGAGATGCCGGGGGCCAGGAGGAGCTCAAGCAAGTAAACAGCAAACAAGGATTCAACAGAGTTGCCCATTGAGTCATCAGAGGGTTATTGTTGCAAATTAGTGTAGCAGTGTTACATTTAGCAGTCCCTACACAGTTACCATTCCTCCGCGTCAATGTCCCTGATTTGATTCACAGTTCATTTGGACTTACTATTTCATGCCACTGTGTCACAATGGGATCATATACTTAACAAAACGTCATTTCCATCTGAATTAGATTAATCACTTCAATTGTATTGTATATCTTCCTACCCAAAACTACTGCAGTGCAAATTGTATGTACGCATTTCTCCTCATCTTAGGTTGTAATCATTTTGATTATTTTTTAAAGTCATCTACTGTATGGGAGGTTTATCACCCATGATGGAGATGTATATCATATTAGAAATGAAAGGACCAACAACAGCTGGATGAATTGAGGGTCATTCAAAAGTATGAATTATTAGGTCACTATTCATTGGTGGCCAAACTAGTATCTGGCGTATGAACTTTGAGAATGTATTCTCAAAATCCAGGCCTTGGTTTGAGTATAAAAGGTACAGTATGTTACAGACACTCCAATTGGGCATGACGAACCACTGTGTGCTGAATTGGTGAATATTCAATCTTTGTGTCTCTGTATTTTCCTCTCTATTATTCTTAATGCATACATACAGTAGTTGCAATTGTGTTCTTATATTTTTCTATACCCTTAGTGGGTTTTAATTAGTTGTGAGTTTTTAGCATAGGATTGTAGTTTATTGTGTACTAAACTTGGATTTCTTTTTATTTGTGTTCTATTCAAATCTGTTTAGCAAATCATTGATATTTCAAGCTATTGGTTTGGACTTTTATTCATTACCAACTTCAATACACATTCACATTTGACCCATATTGGCAGCAAACGTCATTCCTTACTAAGAGAATACCATACAGAGGCCACACACAACATTTAGCCATATTTTCAAGACGTGTGATGCTCTCTTGCCACGCATCAGGCTTACAGATATCCCCCGTCCATGAGGTTTATTGCAAGTTATCATCAGTAAGTAACTGCATCTGCATAATTCTGCTAACCAAGAAGATATGACTAATAGCTCGGGGTTCTACGTACACCTGTTGTCTCTATGTAAACACTTTCAGGCCTGATGTCTGATGTTTCTATTACAAATTGCCTGTGTGCTAGTCTTTCTGTGGATTACTGTCTATGTTCATATTCCTGTCGTTGCTGGCTGTATCTCTGGCCCTTTGCATGTTCACCGACTAGGAAGACTTTATGAACACTGGAGCATTTCTCTCTCTCGCTCTTTCTGTTTTTCCGTACAGTATGTTAGGTGCTCTGTCAGTCTGATAAGAGCTAATGAAATTTCAGGCTGTATGATTAGATCAGTACACTGGCTGCTTGGAAGGGATTCACAGGATTAGTGGATTGTGCTAGCCTGGAAAGGGTGATGGGGGTGGAGGGAGTAAGATAGAAATATAGGTGGGCACCGGATGTACTGACATATATTTAGTTCCCCTGATTTATGCGGCATATTGAGTATTAAGAGGATAGGATTCTTTGTGAGATTTACATTGCAGGTCATTTGCATGTCAGGCTTGTCAGCTGAGATTTTTAATTAGCAGTCAGTGTTCTGTGATCGTTATAAGAAAATGGAGAGTCTGCATTTGATCTGCATTTGATCACACTTCTGATCAGCCATCAGGGCCGGAACAGCTATTAGGCGAATTTAAACGATTGCACAGCTCTGTATATAGCGCAGGGAGAGGGGTGCATCCCTGCGCTAACATAAAAGAGAAGAGGCTCTGGATGCTGTATCCGGAATTTTAATAAATAAATTTATTAAAAAATAAAATCAAAACCACACATACACATTTTATTTCTTATAACAATCTTCTTATTTTTTATAAATCTTTTTTTTTTTACAGTTAATGAGGCAGGTAATTGTCCATAGGACATTACCTGCCTCTATGCCTCTGATATCGTTGATCAGTCCAATTTACCGAATGATCAACAACTATTAAATAAATAAATAAAAAACCTGTACAAAAAAATTTTTTTTAAATACAATAAGTAAAAATATACTTACTTTTCAGCTGCCTTCGTTGGGCACCGAAGTGGTACTGTGCCCAGCTGTTTTATACACGATGGAGGCGCTGGAGCATTGGGGAAGCAGCCGGGTACTGCTCCAGTGCCTCTCAAAGGCAGCTGAAAAGTAGGTATATTTTTATTAATTTATTTCTATTTTTTTTAACAATATCATTCCCATGGATGGCCACCTTAACCCTTAACTTTCTCATTGCTGCTTATGTATAGTAAAGCATATTTGAATCCATATAACTATAGTGTAATATATATCCTGGTTTCTTTTTTTTTAGGTTAGCCCTTTGTTTGTTTTGTTGCTTTTAATATCTTGCATGTTTTTTTTTTATTTTTATTTATTTCATATTTTTTTAATAAGGATAAGCATGGCAGAAAGGGAGGGCACTAGCATTTATTTAGCCTCTGGGCACCTGGGATTAACCTACGCCACTGCCGCTGCCTAATCCTGACTCTGACTTTATTCCCTGCTGCCTATATGTAATGCTCTATTCCCCACAGCCTAACCCTAACCTTCCCTTTCTGTTGCCATACCCTAACCTAGCCCCTTTCTAACCCTAACCTTTTCCTCCCCTCTGTCTAACCCTAACCTTCCCCTCCCTGCTGCCTAACCCTAACCTTCCCCTCCTTGCTGCCAAACCCTAACCTTCCCCTCCCTGCTGCCTAAGCCTTACCCTCCAATCCCTACTGCCTAACCCTAACCTTCCGCTTCCTGCTGCCTAAGCCTAATCTCTCCCTCCCTTCTGCCAAACCCTAACCTTCCCCTCCCTGCTGCCTAAGCCTAACCTTCCCTTCCCTTCCCTGCTGCCTAACCCTAACCTTCCATTCCCTGCTGCCTAACAATAACCTTTCCCTCCCTGATACCTAAACCTAACCCTCCCCTTCCTGTTGCCTAATCCTGACCTACCCCTCCCTGCTGCCTAACTATAACCTTCCCTTCCCCACTGCCTAACCCTAACCTTCCCCTCTCTGCTGCCGAACCCTAACCTTATCCTGTGCTGCCTTTCAGCCAGTTACTCTCTCTATATAAATATGACTGTCGGCATAAACAGTATGTTGAAAATGGGGCTGTCAAAGTGGCTTCTGCACCCCTGGATGACTGCTTAGCTTTGAGCAAGAACCACTCACACACACCATGGTTACCTTAACAGGACCCTCCCATCCCATTGCAAACACCTACAATTACATAATCTGGATCATTTCCAATGTAATAATAACCTGCACACATTATCTGTCCATAATAAATTGTTTATATTCTTTGTGACCAGACACCATAGCTACCTTTGTCATCTTTGTATTTACGATATGCGCACAGCTCATCTGTAATGAGTGATTTGTCACCGCTGCTGGAACGATAAAGGTGTGTCGTGTATTATTGCATTATAAGCAGCCTGTCTACAGCCGGGATTTGCATAGATTCCAGACTGCTGGCTGGCAAGACATTCCAGCTCATAGGACAGAATGAGCAGCCAAGGAGAATGTCATTGTATTTCCTTATACTGTTATTAAAACATTCATAATTAAGAGAAAGGAGAGGAGGAAAGAAATGAATCATTTATGTCTACAGTACATCAACTTCACTCATTTGTTCTGTGCCACGCAGCTGAAAGGGGAGTGGCAAGCTTCAAACTTTCAGCCTCGCATATGTGCCTTTTGTGCATTTGATCATGTCATTTTGAAAGTGCTGTGGTTACTATGCTCGAAACCACCTGAAAAAAGTCTTTAAAAAAAAACATTAAGAGACATTTTTGTCTGATTAAAAGAACATGATTTGATCATGATCAGTGGTTGAAATTGACATTTAGAAGTTAGGATATGGACATTTAGGTGGTATATACATTTAGAAGTGGTGGTGTGGACATTTAAGTGGCGTTATGGACGTTTAGAAGTGATAGTATGGACATTTAGAAGTGGTGGTATGGACATTTAGAAGTGGTGGTATATACATTTAGAAGTGGTGGTATATACATTTAGAAGTGGTGGTATATACATTTAGAAGTGGCGGTATGGACATTTAGAAATGTCAGTATTGACATTTAGAAGTGGCGCCATGGACAATTAGAAGTAGTGGTATGGACATTTAGAAGTGGTGGTATGGACATTTAGAAGTGGTGGTATGGACATTTAGAAGTGGCGGTATGGACATTTAGAAGTGGCGGTATAGACATTTAGAAGTGGTGGTATAGACATTTAGAAATGTCAGTATTGACATTTAAAAGTGGCGCCATGGACATTTAGAAGTAGTGGTATGGACATTTAGAAGTGCAGTATGGACATTTAGAAGTGGTGGTATATACATTTAGAAGTGGTGGTATATACATTTAGAAGTGGTAGTATATACATTTAGAAGTGGTGGTATAGACATTTAGAAGTGGTGGTATAGACATTTAGAAGTGGTGGTATGGACATTTAGAAGTGGTGGTATATACATTTAGAAGTGGCGCCATGGACATTTAGAAGTAGTGGTATGGACATTTAGAAGTGCAGTATGGACATTTAGAAGTGGTTGTTTTTAATTAGATCAGTGGAAGAAGTGATTGCATGACATACGGGGCTTAATCAGCCAATAGACTGATAAGACTGCATCCTAGGGCACCAGACTCTAGGGGAAAGCATTACCACCTGCCCCTCTTCCCCACAGGTCAGGAAAGATAACCGGTCAGAGTTGCTTCAGCCCAATCTTTTTATTTTTAGCAAACCCAGGGGGAATGGGGCTGCCAGAAATGTTAGCCTAGGATGACTGAGACCCTTAATCTGGCCATGATCACATACCCCTGATCACAAAGCCACTTCCAACAAAATCACTGTTCCATCCTGTCAGAGCTTATAAAGAGAGGATCTTGCCCTCCCTCATGTAGGAATGCATGATATACTCCTGCCTTAACTTATTTGTACGGATTAGCATTCTGTGTGACTGCTGACAGCACAAATAAATCCAAACCCTGTCCCATTCACTTAATTTAAATAGCCTTTTATGGACTTGCTGTAGGTTAGGCGGGTGGAGGGTCAGGTCTGACCCAGCAGAATTTAGCCCGGCAACATCTGAAATTCATATTGCTCTACCAGTAAATTTGATCCCATTGTAGATATGTATGGGCATGTGTGGTGCTACCCTCACCTCATCAGTAACATAAATGTGGTCCGTTCAGACAGTGGATGGTTTCACAGATATGTAGGTGGCAGCCTAAGGTCAATACATAGTGTAAAACCTTCTATAGAGTATGATGCTTGCAGAGAACTGAGGGTATCTGCAGGGTGAGGCATTGGGTCGAACACAAGTGTTCCTCTATAACGAAACTGCCTTGCTAATAAATGAGTACATCTTTAATGTCGCTCTGAAACTTTACAAACAAACAAAATGTTCTCCAAACAAAAAATGCCAAAGTTAGAGAAAGATTTAACAGCAACGCTTCCAAAATGTTGAAATCCTTCAGAGAAAGTACTTGGTAATGATGTTGTCTAACTATAACAGTGAACGGTCCTTCTCCAGGATGAAGATAATAAAGAACAAACCAAGAGCTGCAATGAATCACAGTCTCTGTTCATGGCTCACGTTAATGAGTATTGAACATGATATATGGCGTGAACTGGATCTTAAAGTTGTCATTGAATTTGTTCCTTTGGGTAAGTTCTGAACATCACTGTTTTTTATTGTTTAAGAAGAACTACCTGTTTTTGAACGTATTATGATATATTAAAAATGTATCTCTGTATTGCTCAATGTACTTTACAAGGTGTGCGTCATATTGCATTAAGGACAACTGTTATCTATTGTCCTTTTGCTTGAAAGTTCGGTTATATGTTAAACATTGAATTTCATTTTGCGAAACACCAACCCCCATGTTGAGAGTAATATGCCATCTGATCTCCAAGCAATGGACGCTCATTCATAGGTCTAAAGTTTCCTCACGTCTGTACCGTTAAACCATTAACCACTTCACTGGCACCTTCAGCTGGATTAAGTACATTATGGGAATGCCCATGGGAACCAATCAGATTTTAGCTGACATTCCCTGGTATGTAATAGGAATATAAGAGCTAGAATATGATTGGTGTACATGGAAAATGGCTGAATTGAGAGAGGGAACATCTATACTGTGCATTTTTATATGTGAACTGCAAACCAGGCCGTTTGAAGCAAGGTGTCCGAAATGCCATTCCTATTAAGGTTGGATGTGTCATCCATGTGTGTCAATCACGTAGCATAAATGTGTGCACAGAGCGGAACGGAAAATCGCTTATGCTCAACAGGGCAGACACCTTGGACCTGAAGCTCAAGCTTTTCAAGGGCCTAGCTTACTGGGCACAACCAATGGCACATGGGTATGACCAGTGTTGAGCAGGAAGGTAAATTTTATGTGGGTCCATTCATACTCCCTTCATAAAACTCTAACCTCCTTTATCTACCCTCTTCTTAGGACGTCAGTCACTGACATTCATCCTCATGCACTTCTGCGGGAAGCCTGAAGATTGATTATATGTATGGGCCTTTTTTCACTGTAGCCCCATCAGTCCCATTATCAAATGTGGCCCTAACACTCCAATATGAACGCATTGAAAGTAGGTGAAATTCAGGGCTTAGAACCTGGTTCCACCAATGGTGTTTTCTTGTTCCAGGTCGCATATTTGTGCACACCTGCTTTTGGTTTGCCAAAAATAGTTCCATATAAACTAGTGAATATTCCACTGTGAATCAGCTTCTGTATTTGTTACCAATTTTAGTTTAAAAAGCAAAGACCAATGCAATTTAAACAGATTTTTATATGAAGTCTTGGCATCTTCATAGCTCGATGACACATTCTCTGTGACACTAATAGAACAGGTGCTTGTACACCTGGCCGCCCTGTACCATGCATGCAGGCAATCACATGTCAGCCGTGCGGGTATGATGGATAACCCTTTTTCTCTCTGGTGCTGCACGGCTAGGCACATGAAACAGTTAAAGGATACTACCGGAGTAATCTTCCTTACACATCATTGGTGGCATTTAATCAGAATTTATTATTGGGATTGGATATTCCAGCTGATAGGGGCACAGACATAACATCTATTTAAGAGACAATAAATCATGCATTTCCTTTTTTATTATAAATATTTAATTCTGCATCTCTTGTCGTATATCATATGTTTATTTTGCCGCCTGGCAGATTCTCTGCCATCTATCAACCTTGCGCATTGGAAAAGGCCTTCGGTAATTGATATTTTATAGAAAAACTAGATGCAATACATAAACTACAGGTATGTTATTTAACCAGCGATCCTTCCATGTTTTTGTATGTACCCCCTCTCCTTCCCAGTGGTCTTTGACCATGTGACCTGTGTCTGGTTATTTTTTGGGGGAGGAGGGCTTCTATGATGCCGGTCCACTTCAAAAGCGGCTACAGTGATAGCAGAGCTGTCATGGCTACAAGCTGTCCTTTGTCTTCCAGGCCTCCAGCTAATAATCTGAATAAATGTCAGCAATTACAAAGGAATTAGACTCTGCCTGTCCAAACAGAATTACATCCATTTATTTCCTGCTCTGACTATTCCACTTAATATTCAATGAATGACAATGGCCGATATCACCATCATCCAGATAATCCCAGTCTAGCCTGAGGTTCTTTTCTCTACCAGCATCAAAAATTCACCAGACATACTGGAGATGTTCTCCTTCCCAGCAGTGTAAACTCATAAGGTGCAAATCCATGTGATCATCCCATGCAATCAGATCAGGGGCTAGATTTACCAAATTCCAGGAAAGAAAAAGTGGACATGTTGCCAATAGCTTTTTTATAATAAACCGTTTATAAGGATGGCAATAATAGGTTTACAAAAAACATCTGGAGAATTTTAAATGTCAAACACGCTATGAATCAGACCCCATATCTGCTTTGTCATTTAATTATGGTCACTTAATAGACCAATGTTTGCGCCCTAATTTATGCAAAAGCAACATGGTGGCAGCTTAAATGAAAGGAAGGAGGCCACAAGGGATATTCAGAAGGTTGCCGATCTGTAGGTTCGTCCTCTTTTGTATCTCTGAAGACTAGAACCAATCCATAGCTCACATGATAGTTAGTATGGAAACTTATTTCAGAAAAGCATAAGGCTATCCTAAACCTAAAAAAATAAGAAAACTAAGAATCAGATGAGGTCAAAGGTCATCATAGTATGAAACAAATAAAAAATGTGCCACGGGGTTCCAATTCCATGCTTTTGCTATTGCTATTAAGTAAACCCATGTTCCAAAATAAAAATGCATTAATAATGAATATCAATGAAATAAATAAATATATATTATAGCTAGTAAACAGACACCGGCACGTTATATGAAACACCTACGGCTAGGGGTTAAGGTAGCATCTGCTGCCTTGTCTGGGAGGCGAACATTATTCCAGTCCCTAGGTTAGCCAGGGAAACCCAGCGTGCTTTCATTATCACATACTCTATCCATATAAAAAATAATTCTGCTTGTCTCTAAGTTCTTTCCAAGAAGCTCATTACCATAATCACTGTCTGATTTCACGCACGCATTAAAAAGGTAATGAATTATCAAAATATTTTCATCAGATGCTAAATCGCAGAGGAGAACGAGACAGACAGAAGGATCAGCCGTTCCATGGAGTTTGCAGCCGCTCTCTTTCCTAGAGTTCATTGTGCAGTGAGAGAGCAATTTATAAGGAACAGCCTCAGGGCCCTGAAACCTGTTAAAATATAGCTCTCCTAAAGGATTCTGGGATGCCGCTTTCTTAAACTGCAAATTGCTGTTAGGTTACTTCGCCAAATAATTGTTATGTGTTGTGGTCTGGAAGGCACGATGACTACAAATTACACTGAGCACTGCTACAAATTCTCGCTTGCTCCATCTCTTGCCCATTAAAAGCCAGGACTTTCTAGAATAAACAGACTCGCTATGACTGTGGCAGTGGTCTTTGGTTCTGGCTCATCATCAGAGATGTAAAGATCAGCCGGCCACCTTCTATAGGAGGTCACCAGATCCTGACCTAGGCCCCAGCTTTAACTAAAGTCACACCATTGCTTTGGAGATACATCTAAAAGAAAGCCACCCCTGCCTGGGATCTTCTTCATTATATAAGATGTATACAGGAACTCTGTTAGGTGTAAGATACTCATACACATACAGTGCATACATACGACCTGCGAATGGCCCCCAGAGACGTTGATTTGAGAGGAAAATATGAAGGAGCTCACCCATCTCCAATATTTATCACAGTGTTTATATTTATTATCTTAACCTTCAATGATATTTATATTGACATTACGCCTTCAGAGTGACAGCCTCCGAGTGATGCCACTGCCTACCTGGCACTCTGTCCTCTAGTGCTGTGGCACAGGGAGAGACTGCCATCTGGGTGACATTAGCATACTCATTACGTATTCACCAGCTGGTCTAACACAGCTTGTCCAGATGCAAAGGATCCACTCTCAATAACCCGTGGATTACCCCAGGGTGGTGCGTGTTTGTGAAGAGGAAAAGGCCTATAAATTCTTTAACCTCTTTATTATTTGTAATATTATTTATACGTGGAAGAGAGGTACGCTGTTGACTGTCTAATTCGTGGTTTCATTGCTCCTATTTTCGATATGTTGAGTCATATTTGCCGGGAACTACTTTAGCAATGGGTAGCATTTGCCAATTTGTGACGGTTTGTCTGTGGTTTTATGTTATCGAACTTCATTTAAAAGCCAGTCTGCCTTATCAAATTGTATTTTTAAATGTTTGGTTCAGATTCAGAAATTCTCTGACGAGATCAAGAATCGGATAGGCCCATAATAGGCCATCATAATAGGTGATCCACACCAAAACTTCACAAGGACCACCATGAGTTTGCAAAACCGAAAAGAGAAAATACCTGCACTCAGCAGTAAGTCAGCAACTGGCAACTTTAATACCGCCCTGTACTCTGCATTAATTTGCCATCAGCTGACAGTTTGGTGATTTCTCTGCCAGATATATTCCTTGGGCCCCCTTACCTTCATAGAGACGGAGTGCTGTTTTCTGAAATCTGGCTTCATATATTGGCTATATTGGGAGGTGCCCAGGGCGTGCGCACGTCAGACGTGGGCGGGTTTACAGCCACCATCACTTCACTTTCCCTGGCACAGCCGATATGCTCACTTGATGTCAGGAACATGTCAGAAACATGCTGTCAGGAACATGTCAGCCGAACAGCTAAGCTAAGGGTCCTGGGAACCCCATGGGCCCCTGGATCATGGGCACACGTGCCTTGCACCTGCTGCACCAGTGGTAGTTTCGCCTCTGCCCATAATCCTGCAGCCAAAGTTATCTGAGTGATGAATGAGGGCACAGTGCAATTAAGTGGTCCACATATAATTGACCACGACAGTATATATAGAGAAATATTAAGGGAGAGATGTGTGTGTGTGTAAGCACTATATTGATGTACTCCATTCATTAGCGTAAGTTAATTCCCATTTAAGGCTCTATGAGAGAGTGTGCCGGCACCCTTACTCTGCCTATGGGCACGCAACGGTGTTTACCATTTAGGAACGCCTGTTGCATGTTTAACATTAACGTCCATGTGTTTGAGCCTCTAGACAATTCATTTATTACAACAAAACGATAAGCCTAATTACTGCTGCAAAGAAGTTAATAAGCTTACAGGTTCATACATATAGCCAATTCTAAACAATGGCAGCTAAAAGCCTATGAAAATATATCAAATTCCCCCTCATTTCCCCAACACTTCCAGACTCATTTACTCACACACCTCTGAGCAGAAGAATGTGTCCCTTCCTCCGACAAAAGTCTCTCTGTTTTATTATTATTATTCCGCACATTATTTGCAAGCTGTCTTTAGTCAGTGGATCCTCTTCTACATTTTATTGACTTGATGACTTCATTAGAAATTTTCTATTATCCAGAGAAAGTATAAAAAAAAGTCAATTACGGGAAATGTCTCTTATATTTTGCAATTTCCAGGGAGTAGTTAAAAGAAGACTTAATGCTATGCCAGTAAGGGAAACTTGTAGAGTTGGGATACCAATCATTAAAAACTAGGCACGTGAATAAAAACTTTATAGCGGCATTACAGCAGAGGAGAAATGTCTCAAAACATTAATATCTGCCTGCTGCCTCCCGCTACCCCTTACCTGCATCCGTATCCCTGACCCCTCTGGCAGGAATCTGACATGTGGATTAGGTTTACCGCTCCAGGCATAGAAGAGGAGTTGGTATTATACAGAGAGAAGTAGTAATGTCACTTTATAGGTCATGGGCTCAGCTCTGGCCATATCTCCAGAAGAACATAAATACATTACAGACTGTGCAAAGAAGAGTCGCTAACATGCTGCCTGTGTCACACACCATACAAAGACACACCAGAGGAACTACACATGTATAGCTTGGAGCAGAGAAGGGGCAAGGGGATGTAATAGCAGTTTTCATATATGTCAAGGGATAATGAACTAAGATCAGGATAGTTTTAAATACACAACTGGGCAGACTAGATGGGCCACCTGCCTCTTATCGGCCATCACTTTCTATGTTACAGAACCTAGTTCTCTTTGTTAGGAGATGCCCATAGCAACCCATCCGATTCTAGCTCACATTCTCCAGTATGTAAAATGAAACTGAGCGCTCGAATCTGATGTGTTGCTATAGGCAACATCCTCACTTTTTAATCCCCCTGCAATCTCCCTGCTTAGTAAATTTAGACCCAGTAGTGTAACCTGCTGGCAATGTATTTATACATTACATATGGCTTCATGTGGACCACTAGGGCACGTCTCTAGCTTTGGACAAATATTCATTTATTTAAAAAAAGGAAAAAGAGTCTACTTAGGGAGCTATGGAGCGGTCTGTGTGGGCTTGTATAAATGATAGAAACAATTCAGTAAACCATATACAATATTTATATTGGGATATGCATCTCTATAATTGTGGGTAGGACTGGATGTATGACCAAACAGCGCAGATCCCCGGACGGATCCCTCAAGAATAATTAAGAATATTTAAGCCTATTGTCGTGGTATATATATACATATACATCTTATTATGTTTATACCAAATACAGCACTGTGAACTGCAGAGAATGCCCTTGTCACATCACCACAACACATTCTTTCCTTCCAGTTCTGTGTGCTATGTATAATTACTGATTATTATCACTACATAGTGACAAGGAGAATGTCTTTATTGACATGTCCTCTTTGGGAATTTAATTGGAGACCTATTGTCCTCCGAACAGGACCACCCGTCCGCACCAAGCAGCTAGAACCTTTACATCTCCTCCTCCAACATCCTCCTTCTTGTTTGCACCTTTGTTGGTAACAGACTCCACTTGATAAATGAGATATTTATATCTGACAGTAATTGGAGTGAGATGCAGGTTCCAGGTGTTACCTAACACTCCTAATATTTTCCATCTCCTGCAATGATTCTCCAGCTTCAGCCGGTGGGAGACTGCAGGCTCTAACACTCTCCCGAAACAGACAAATATCCATGTAATAATTGTTCTTTTCTTGTCTCCTTGTAAGGACTGTGTGAACCTCACTTTATAACTACTAGATTTTATTTTCTACAAAAAATGTATGGGGAAAAAATTCTGTTTATAAAAAAATGCTAGTCTACCATTAGTCCTACAGTCAGATAACTGAACGCAGGACCTGTGGCTTTACGCATTTACGCATATAGATGCATATTCCCCCACTCCACTTGTGTGAACTGGAATCCGCATTAAGACCCTGTCGGACCCTGCCCTTACTGCTGGGCCATATTTACAATGGGGCTAATGGGACTACAACCTCAGGCCTCCATTGTCAAAAAGGCCCCTAGCGCAGCAGCTTATGATATCAATGTGATGAAGTAGAAAATAGTTTGATGAAGATGGGTGCAGTGTGATTAAGTGTACCATATATAGCTGACCACCAGACACTACAGTGGTCACATCCACACATCACTGGCCACTCCAATGGGCCTTTCATCATTTTCACCCCCAGATCAGATCCTTTTGGCTCTTAATCCAGCCCTCTCTTACTGTGATGTGTACGCCCCTCCCTCGCCCACCTGGTGTACACTGCACTTCCTGCCACGCTGATGTGTATATATATATATATATATATATATATACTTTCTGATTTAATCTGCGGGTATTTACATCTAAATCAAGTGAACAGTGTATGAATTACAATGGTTTCTGTATGTGCCTCCAAAAGTAATGGGACAAAAAAAATCCTAAATCTAACTTTTTAATATTTTGTTTCAAATCCATGGCAGTCAATTTAAAGCCTAAAATCTGGAACACATAGACATCACCAGATGCTGAGATTCATCCCTGGTGATGCTCTGCCAGGTCTCTATTGCCTAAAGGACTTCCAAATTCATCTTACTGCTTTTGTAAGCAGTCACATAAATAAATACATGGGAGCCATTTACATTAGCAGCCATATGTGCGCACACCATGACACTGCCACCACCATGCTTCACTGATGGGGTGGTATGTTTTGGATCATGAGCAGTTCCTTCCCTTCTCCATACTCTTCTCTTCCCATCACTCTGGTACAAGTTGATCTATGTCTCCAGAACTGTGATGGCTTCTGTAAATGTTCTTTGCCAAACGCTAATCTAGTCTTCCTGTTTTTGTGCACCCCAATGGTTTACCCCTTTCATGAACCCTCAAGATGTAAACCATTGTGAAGACTTCTCTTGATTGTTGACTTTGACACATATACACATACCTGCTGTAGAGTATTCTTGACTTGGCCAGCTAAGTCATCCACCACAGTTGTTTTCCGTGATCTCCTGGGTCTTTTAGCTGAGCTTTCTTTGTTCTTTTGGCCAAATTTAAATGTTTTTCTATCTTTCTGATGGGTTTGTTTTGATTTTTCAGCCTAATGATGACTTGCTTCACTGATAATAAAAGCTCTTTGGATCTCATACTGAGAGTCGACAGCAACAGATTCCAATTGCAAATGTCACACCTATAATGAACTCCAGACCTTTTACCTGCTTAATTGATTATGAAATAATGAGGGAATTGCCCACCCCTGTCTATGAAATAGCTTTTGAGTCGATTGTTCCATTACTTTGGGTTCCTTAAAAAGTGTGAGGCACATATAGAAACCTTTGTAATTCCTACACCGTTCACCTGATTTGGATGTAAATACCCTTAAATTACAGCTAAAAGTCTGCAGTTAGAGTGCATCTTGCTTGCTTCATATCCATTGTGGTGGTGTATAGAGCCCAAAATATGAGAATTGTGCCAATGTACCAATATTTATGACCCTGACTGTATATATTTTGATATGGCTATATAGTATATAATCAATAGGTGAATTTTAAATTCATATTTGATCGCTGTATTTAAATTTGGTGACAAAAGGTAAATCTTGATTATGTATTGTGTGCCGTGGAATTACAGAATTTAAAATACAAACTTTGTCTGTATTAAGTGTTCATTTGAGCACTCTATTTTTCCAATTATCTGTAAGCCACCTAGGTCCTGAATAATTACATTTCCCTCACCCAGGATCTCCATATTATAAGTTCAGAATGGAGCTGCTGCTTTAATATCTTCACAGCTTGTGAAGTGGAATATTTCCCTGGGTAAGAGTCCTGGAAAAAAAAGGTATAATTAAGTGTATAATATTTGCCTTCGGTGATATGTCATGTAATGTCTCAATCTATCACTCACTTTGGATCAATTAATGAACCATCTGTGTTCAAAAATGAAGCGTAAAAATAAAAAAATACTTTAAATTGGGTTTACCTAGGGGTCTTTTTTGACTTATTTACTGTACACGACATTATAAACATAAAAGATGGGTGTGGTATAATAAATTGACAGTTACCCTTCACCCCTAGACAAAAAGAAATCCCCAATGTTGGCAAACCTAATATCAATTGTAAAATGCCAATCCTAATAGCGTTTTATCCCTAATTCTAACAACAGAGTAGCCCTAACTGCAGTCTAACCCAAATCCTAACGACAGCCTAATCTAAAACTTAATACTAATCTTAAAACAAATTTGGGTACACAACGTCATGGCACTGGAAAAGCTGAGGACGTTGGATGAATGGCGTTGAGTTCCTGACCATTGAGAAGATATTGTAATCTTAGATAGATTGACTGTAACTGTTGAAGTCCTGATATGGTGTAATTGAGACTGGTTCCTAAAGTTTTGTTACATCTCCCCATCCCTATCCAGTATACTGTGAGTGATATTTGAGTATAGTTTCTTATTACACAAATGAACCCGTATTAAGCCATAACATTGCCAACCAGTTTCCTCTTAGCAAAAAACCTTAAATGTCTGAGATAAATTACTTTGACTGTGTAGCTGCGGTCGGGAATTTGGTTGGATACTAGATTGTATTTAATAAGAGCCATACACTGCTTCTATAGGTTGCAGTATAGAACAGACTGTATTGGCGAGAGCTGCAGCGATTGTACCTGTTATTAGAGATCTGAGCGAGATGCATTAGTCAAAAGAAGGTTGGGACATAGAACGGATCAGAATGATTTTTCCTTTCTGAGGTTTTATACTTGACAAAAAAAACTAATCCCTTTTGGAGAATTAGATGGGAAACGCACCAATTTCTAATCCCTTTATACAGAGGTTCATCATTATTCACGGCGATGACATACACTGTTTGCCAGTAGCTGTATGAAAGACTTCAAAGCTTTCCTCTGCAAACCAGAAGTGTTGTGAATGAAAGACATTTTTAACACAACTTAGCATTGCATAACCAGTAATGGACTCTAACAAAGGATTTAAAGTATGACTAGTGTCCATAGCCGAAGTAAGTCCTTATGTCATGCTGAGACGAATGAGTTGGAAGTGAAATTTATTTATTTATTAACAGGCTTATTTCCTAGCGACCATCATATTACATATTTATTTTAACAATCATTCACATTGTCCCTGGAGTCTAAACTCTCTAATTTATATGTAGACACAGAATAGGTTAAGATTCCCAATAGTGAAATCTTATTCCCCAATATACAGACAGGCTGTGTAATATGGAGTGTCAAGGTTAGACTGCAGGACTTGGAGGTTAAAGGTTAGGCTGATAGAAAGGTAAGGTTAGGGTTAGGCTGTATGACATGGAAGGCTAGGCTTAGTTTAAGACTTTGTGACATGGAGGGTTAACTTTAGGCTGATAGAAAGGGAAAGTTAAAGTCAGGCTGCGAAGGCATGGAGGGTAAAGGCTAGGTTGAAAGGAGGGAGGGTTAGGGTTAGGCTTCAGGACATGGAAGGTTAGGTTTAGGGTTTGGTTGTGGGACATGGAGGGTTTGGGGAAAATACTACCTGTGGCCATTGTAATATTCAGATCTTTAACACATGAGGTGTCCATGGTATCTTGTCTGGGGCATTCAAAAATCATTTTAACACATTGCTGGAATGTGAAGTGTTGAAATACAGTACAGTACATTCCCAATTAACAGAGTAACATGTTTTGTGCTAACCCCTTAAGCAACTGTGATGGCTACTATTTATTCCCCTCATTCTGTCGCCTGAGACTATACAGCTGATGCCGAGGTAGAAGATGACATAAAAAATCACCTGGTAAAATAGTGTTGTACTAAGAGAATTTAAAAGTAATGAAAAGAAGAATTAGTGTTTGGAAATGAATACGCATTTCTCCATAAAGATGGTTTATATACCACAATTATAGGCAACATGGATTTTACCATTGACAGATTTATTTTATAAACCAGATTATCACAAGTGTAGTTCCTATATAGGTGGATGGGGGCTATAAGATATCTGGCAAGTTTAAGGAATCTTCCTGGAGAGATCACCAGAGGATGGCAGGGTTTCTAATGATACTGTTACCAGCCGAATATAAAAAAGAAAAACAAAAAGAATGCTTACCGGAACATGTAACATCATACTTCTAGATCACTTCTAGAGCACAGGCTGACATGTATTATTTATCCTGTAATTTTGATCTACGGTTGTAGATCACCGGCGACTGTGCGCTCTTCATTTCTGAGCTTGTGCAGTACATAGTCATGCGGAAAAGTGAGAAGTGCACAGAGCTTATATGATACCATATAACGTTTCTAAATACCACCATGGCACTGGTTCCAATGTAATCGTACTGTTGGAAGCACCATTTCCACATTAGTCAGCCATGCATACTGCGATATGGTGATATTTTTGAAATGTTATAAAGTGTCACATCTGTACCCATCCTATGTGCATCTGCTGTTATGTTATGTCATGCATCTGCTGGCTGGAATGTAGAAGACTGTTGTGTATTTTTATTGCTTTTATAGGTTATTTATTGAAATAATTAGCTTTTTTGCTAAGCTCTTCTATTTTCGCTGTATTATTTTTAACCAGTCATCCTTTAAGTTGCTGCTAGCAATAAATATAGTAATGTTACATGGTCCCCTGTCTACACACCAAGGTGCCAACCTCCTGGGTGGGAAACCACAGCTTTGTACTAAATATAATGGTGCTAAGCAGGTGGCACTACTAATAGTATACATTTGCGAGAAGTATAAAAATCTGATGCAGGCTACTAAAACGTCAGTTAAACACATTTCCTGGATGTGTAACAGCCCTGAGCGGCATACATAAAGGATTGTACATAAATATCACTTGCATTTTCCTGGAGGGAAATTTTAAGGGCTAGATTTACTAAGCTGCAGGAATAGAAATGCGGAGATGGTGTCCAAAGCAACCAATCAGATTCTTGCTGACACTCTCTAGCATGCAATAGAAAAATAAGAACTGGAATCTGATTGATGGCTATGATCAACATTTCCACCATTATCGATTGGTTCTAAATGTAAGCCACTGTTCTTAGTTACCAGACAACAGTCTGGCGTCAGATGCAGGGGCGTCTGCCATGAGAGTTCATTCTCAGACCAACTCCCTTATTTCTTTAACATTCAGAACAAGCCCTCTTTGAATTGCCATGTGTATTTAGTGCCGGCACACATGGCCAAAAGACGTTAGGTCATGACTAACCTCATCACGAAAAGCCATTAGCCTTAACTGGTTTCTGTGTTGTTTATTTTCTAGATCATCAACCTCAGTAGCAATTCTGCTGTTTGGAAACATGAAGAGATGAGACAAATGAAGCTGCATGGTCAACACAATGATCTCGCCCTGCTTGTTTATTGATGTATCTGATGCACTTGTTTAGGGAATTTCATACACTTGAGATAAAGAACAGGACTTTCATTTCGCTTATGAGGAGAGGGGAGTATTTTATTACTCTTCACAAGCCTTAATATTGTAGCTGTCATCTCTGGTGAAGCAGTAGTAAGTTATTGATCTGTATGGTCTTTAAGAAGTTGCAGTATTCTAGGCCAGTGTTTAACTAGCAGTTAGGTTTATCAGATATTTATAGTCAACATAATGAAATCACAGCTATGTGGGCTAACAGGGTAACAGAGGATGGAATGATATAATCATGTAATGATAGCACATAACACAGATTCCAAGTCTTGGAAAACAAGATTCTGTGACTGGCCTGGATATACTTTTATATAAACTGTTTCACCCCTAGGGGCAATGTTGGAGTTACATGTCTGAATATTTTCCTGGCCTTCCTCTAGGGGCTGCTATTTTGCTCTTTCCTAGTTGATTGTTTACCAGCACCCGATCAGCTAGTTTATACAGGACCTGATCAGGACGCTGATCATTATTGTTGTTGTTGGTTTTCTTGCCTACTATATGTATTCCAGCAATCTGGTCTCCTGCATATTCCGTATGTGTTTATATGTATAAGATTAACCTTGACCTGTGTGTTGATATTCTCCAAGATTGCTTCTGTATGTATTTCGTTCTCTGGTTTACTCTTGCTTTGTGGTCTGTGTTTGTCGTGATTTCTGTTCCCCACTATTACATGAAGTGTTTCCAGCTGTCTCTGCCTAGAATACTGTGTTATCCTGATCCCTGCTGACATTTGTATACATGTAGTGTACTATTTTCTGTCACGTCTGATTAGGGGATCTGTGGATCTTGGATCATTCCCTATTTAGGTTGCTTTCCCTGTTGCACCCAGCTTACTATCTCCAATTACCCGTGTCACGTCATGTTTGTGGAGTAATAAACTCTGCTTTGCTTTGCAGTGTTCCCTGCCTTATTTGTGCCTCTGTGTTTGTTCAGTCTTTATTATTTGCACCTAGGACAGTCTTCAGGTGTTGTGACCTTCTGAAAGTCTGTCCCCACCATCAGGGACACACGAGAAGGCCTCAGCTAGATCCACACTCTGATGTGTAACCCTGTAAGAGATTCACTGGTCAGCAGAATGGATCAAAGTGCAGTGCAATGTTCTCAATGTATATTTCTTATTTTCATATGCTTGGATCAATAGATTTGGAGGGATCTACCAGTTGGATCTGGCAGGGCCACAGGGGACTGGACCTAACTTTAGGTCTATTCCTGACTTCTGCATTCACTTATGCAGATGTGTGGGAGGGGGGGTCTATTTAATTTAAAGGATTGGGGCTGGGCTTGGGCTGATCTGCACAAATGACTAGATGTTGCCTATCAGATTCTAGCTCTCTAGTTTCATTCTACATAATGTCAACAAATTCTTATTTGTTGCTGTTGGCAACAACGCTGCTTTTTAAATCCTGCAATTTAGTAAATATACTCCAATGAGTTACTGCACCGGGTCACGCCAACCCATGTGACACAAGTTTAAATATAGTATATATAGTATATACAGTGTTCAAAAAAAAAAAAAAAGAAGGGAGTTACCACCTTAAGAAAGGCTGCATTTCATCGACTAAGTCGCTCATCATTGAATTCCTACCTAGGTGCTTATTACTTGGAAGTTATTCTAGTGTTGACAATAAAGAAGATTTATGTTTGAAGTTTTATATTTGGCTGTCTGGAGACATCTTATTATCACTCACACTACATCGCTTTACTAGGAATTAGATCACAACCGGTTCAGCTGTATGTGGAGGAGTCAGGAACAGAACGATGTATATTTTCTGCCATTGAATTAAGCTGCCACCGGTTACAAGTAGGAATTCAGACTGGTGTCAATGATGTCAGACAAGTTCAAATACTCAGCTTTCTCTTTGGTGTTTGAACAGCCGTCTGCCTATTATAAGAGGAGAGCAGAACAGAGCGTATAGGAATGATTGTTCTTCTGCGGTAGGGAGCCCCCCTAAAAAAAAACCTTACGACTAAGGTGTTTGAATTGAAATGACCTTGACAATGAAATCACGACCTTCGCTTGGGAGACGGCTAGCAGTGGTTGTTGAGTTGGCGCTTGGTGCATGAAAGTTAAGAAAGATTTCATTTTAGTTCAACTATTCACTTTATTTAGTTCTTTCCCTTGATGCCTAGCAGCAATACCAGTGGCATTAACCTTAAGTACAAGTGTTTGGCCGGTAGAAGATGGTTACATTATTGTGAAGATTAAGCATCCTATTAGGATTTCATCTGACCTGTGTCCTAGCTAGGAGCTATGGACAGAATCCGAGTCAAGCCTCTGGCATTTTTCAAAACACTCAACACAAGCACAGACGTCCTACAAGGTATACCTACTACCACAGGGGACACACAATGCACTATATAGGTATAGTATTTTATAGCGATGGTGAGAATGCCCACAGTGTTATTTGATTGGCATTCTTCTATCTGACAGGATCATTAACCCAACCTGACACATGTAGCAACCATTGCCAGATATATGCCATTTCCCCAGTGATGCCTATACAAGTAATAGAATAGTGGTAATGGGGGAGTTTTTTGCACACATTTTAGTGACAAAACAAATGCGCTAAAAATATAAATAAAATTAGAGAAACAAAACTTTTTTTATGGGTATGAGGGCATGGGGGGGGGACAACCCTTAATGTTGCTGTATTATATGTGGGTTATATTAAGTATTGGCAAATTAGACGTCTGAGATGACATGTCTACATCTACAATGGGTATGGCATATCAAGATTTAGGAGTGACTCGCAATATACATCATATAATCACACTCCTGGACACTAATCTATCCTTTAATATATATATATTACACCAGTGTGTTCCTTCATGTTCCTTCACAGTATACAAATATACCCAATATGTACTTTATATAGTGTGTCTACTCCAGACTCCAGATCATGGGGCTGGCAATGGTGAACTATTTAAGTACATATTAAGTATACAGGGGGTAAGGGTATATTACATATTGTAATATATGTGGGGTATATTAATGATTTGGAAATTACACTATAAAAAAAACATTTTGACTACTATATACCCAAAATATACACCTGACACTTACACGTGTACAGCAAAAGTCTGGATCTGATGTGTGCCAATGAAACTTCTGGTTTCTTATTGTGCTAAATGAATCAGAACTAGAGATTTGAGATAATGATTCAGGAGCGATTCAGTCAGTCCAAGAAAGGTTTAAAAAAATAGATTTCATTCTGCAGAGAAATACATTCAGGTGATCAGAGCAAAATCTAGTTAATTAATTTCTTTGCTTTGGGGTTCAGAATGTCTTAATTATTCCGAGCTGGCAATTTTCAGATTTTCTACTAAACAGAACTAATATGTCCAGGGCTCTTAATAACAGGGTCTTATGTAGTAGTGGCGTGTATGCAAGCAGCAGGGTTTAAGCATATGCCAATGGTATATAGCACCACGAATGGCCCTTCCCAACACACACACACACAAACACACACACACACACACACACAATAAACCACTCAAAATGAGTCACTAACAATTGATTCTCTAACATGTGCCCATATCTCTTCCCAAGGACAGGGAAGTTGTATTTATTCCTTCCTTCACATACATTAATACCCCTCCCCCAATTTTTCCAACCCTATCTTTCCTAAATATTTTATATCCTGGTATGGCTAAGTCCCAGTCATTATTGCCTTGCACCACGACTCTGTTATGCCCACAATGTCTAGGTTATCTCGTGTCATTATTGCCATTAGTTCTGGGTGCTTATTTCCTAAACTCCTAGTATTTGCG
>JABWIB010000353.1:77658-88489 GCA_016617825.1 Platyplectrum ornatum
CCTGGTTATATCTCTTCTATCATATCCCCCTCTCCCTCCTGTACCTGGTTATATCTCTTCTATCATATCCCCCTCTCCCTCCTGTACCAGGTTATACCCCCATATAAACACCCTCCCAGTACCTGCTACAAGTCATACATTTTTGCATCCTTTAGTCTTGGTTTGGTTTTTGACACAGATATCTATACATGGATCTATTAACAGACTATCCAGACATAGACCAATATCAAGAACTCGGAATAAAGGTAATATTTGTGTTCCTGGAGTCCGGCTCATTCTGCTTTGGACACATTGTGCTGGAGAGTACAATACCATTAATTAGGTTTATATAATAATAATAATTCCTGACTAGTGATCTGAATCACCGCTATCCCACAGTAAGTGCAGAACACTTCACAACATCTTCAAAAGCTACTTCTCCATTAATTTTCCTATAAATTACAGAAAATAGAGAGCAGTGACGATCCTGTTCTACATATCTCTGTACTCATGTTAGCTTTACATGAATCAATATATTATTCCACCGTTTCTGTGCGTTTCGTTGATTCCACTGTCTATAATTATAGCATGGGTTTGGTTATATTGTGCGATACAATTGTAACAGGTGTATACATATTAAAACACTTAGTGAGATCAGTAGTTGGAAATACGTTGCAAAGTCCAGAGCTGACTTCCAACTTTTATCCATATTTACTAAACTGCTTGATTGGAAAAGTGGAGATGTAACAACCAATCAGATTCTAGCTCTCAGGTTCCTTTTACATACTCATACCTCTCAACATTTAGCTGGGAGAGATCGGGACAGACAAGCCCTGCTCCAACTCTGCCCACACCCTGCCCCGACCCTGCTCAAGCTTCGCCCGAGTCCGTCCAAGCCCTGCACCTTTTTTACAGTTTTTCCCCAATAATAAGACCTACCCCGAAATAAGCCTTACCCTAATTTTTGTAAAACCGTCCAAAATAAGCCCTACCAAGAAAATAAGCCCTATGGTGTTTTTTGGACCAAAAAAAAGTAAGACAGTGTCTTATCAGGGAAACAAGGTATGTCGCGCATATAGTACATTTTAAGTAGATTTAATTAAAAAATTGCTTTAGCGAGACAAACTGGTTGGCAGGTGGTATAGCGGGACAGTTGGGAGGTATGAGTATGTAAAAGGAACCTGAGAGCTAGAATCAGATTGGTTGTTATACACTGTCGTGCAAAAGCGGGACAGTTGGGAGGTATGCATACTAGAGAATATCAATTGGAATCTGATTGGTTGCTATGGGCAACATCTTTCCATTCCCGTAGTTTAGTAAATAAACTGTAGGTCTTGGTCTGGAACTCATTTTAAAGAATTCATTGACTTGTCACAGTATGGGACCTGTCCGGGGGCCATATGCCCCATTCTCTCCAGAACAGCCATTATACTCTATATTATTCTATATAAAGGGTCAGTGGGGATAGTTCTAATGAAAGGGTAAACCTCTTCCTCTGACAGCATATAAGTCATACCAAGCTTAAGCCCTGAGCCCCAACTACTACTACTAATAATGGCTGAGACTTAATAAAACCAAGAATATCTGTCATTAGAAGATTGTAACGCACAGGGGGCGCCCCTATATGTGTGGATGAGAGTTGCATAAATCTCTCCTATGTGAGATGAGCATAGAAATCATTCTCCAGATCCGATGCATGCGCTTTCCCAGTCGAGAAATATGGACTCGTATTGTGCAATCACATTATCACACCGGCAGCATCTGAACCTCCGATGGCTTCTTGAAGCAGACATTCCTTACCAGTCATCCGTGTTACCATACAGACACCGCTGCTCGGGATTCTGGGTAAAAAAACAAACTTCTGTCTGCCCTGAGCGGAATCCATTGACCAGTCAACTGGATCAGATTCTAGTTAATAAATAAAAAGTTGCCTATGACAGTAATTATTCTGGGCTGCTCTGGCCATGGGGGTGAGGGGATAACAATGCAGTTTCCTCTCCCTGATTTCTCCGAGGAGAATGAACAATAGAGCGTCTGTTGACAAAGCGAAAATTGCTGAGACAGTGAGAAAATTACAGGCGCTGGGATTGATGTTTACTTACTGGGGGGAGCGGGGAATCAGCGGGCCCTGGTGTATCCTAACCACTGTGTATTCCTCACCCCATTACTAGACTGTAATATCTTATTTATTTCAAAGCACAGACATAACAAAACAGAGCAGAGCAATATATCCGTCTCCACACTCAGAGGCTGCCGGCGGACTCAATAGATGCTGCGAGTCTTGTCCAAGGGCTTCTGGAGGTCGTATTTAATTGGATCCTTCTAAAATAGCTCTGCCTGGTACTGAAAACATAATGGCCCGATCCAGAGCGGAGGTTGCACCATTTGGTGTGATGTTCCTCTACGTTCCTTACTATTGCGCATGCTCAGCAAGGAAGAACGCACTGAGCGCTACTGAGGGACTATACAGTAAGTACTATTTCGACATAGTCATAAGTACTATTCGGCTTTATCTATTTCAACATAGTAAACATACTGGAATTAAGTAGTATGACGAAAGGTGGGCAAAGGAAGGATAGGTTAGGAAAGGCTGCGGTCAGGGCCGGCTACAGGGGGGGACAAGGAAGACAGCTGTGACAGGCCCCAAGCTTCAGGGAGCCCTGTTACTAGTGTTATCACTATTGAGGGAGGCCCCAAAAAATATGGATATGCTAGGGCCCCAAGATTTCTGTTGCCGGCCCTGGCTGCGGTTAACGGAGGGATAAGCAATGGGGAATAGAGGGTTAGAGTTAGGCAATGGGGAATGGATGGTTGGGGGTAAGGCTGCAGGGAATGGGGGGTTAGTGTTAAGGTAGTGTAAGGGGAGGAATCTGAAATACCTGTCTGCGTACATGTCAACCTGCAATAAATAACTACCTAATGATATTCATACAATCAGGGCCAGATTGACAGTGAGGCTAATGTGACACGGGACCTGATTCAGCACGCTGCGGCAGCCAGGTACGCTATATTCAGAGCTGCGCAAAAGCTCTGAATAGAGCGCAGGGAGAGGGGCATGCCGTATGCCCCGCTTCCCTGCGCTATGTAAAAAAACGCAGAGGCTGCGAGCATGAAAGCCGGCACACGTGCCGGCTTTCATGAAGGAAAAAAATAAATAAATAATAAAAAAATATATTATTTAAAGTAAAAAACACACACACACACACTTTATTATATATATTATTTTATTTATTTTTTTTAACTTTTTTTTACAGGTAATGAGGCAGGTAATTTTCCATAGGACAATACCTGCCTCTTGTGTCTCTGCGCTACGCCTGGACCATGTCCTGACATGGTGCAGGCTGCGCTAGCAATTAGCAGGGCTTAGCCCTGCTAAAGGCGCACATGCAAATGAGGCGTTCCACGCCCCTTTTCTCATCTGCATTTGCCGGAGTTGCAGACGCATGGAGCCGGGCTTTACGCACGACTCCGTGCTATTCAGAGCCGATCTGGCTGGCGGAGACGCAGGGCTGAATCAGCCCTAGGCCTCCATTATATAAGAGGCCCATAGTGCTGCAGCTACATTAGTGTGATAAATGAGGGCGCATTGAGATTAATGACCCACATATAATTGACCACCACATACAACAGAGGTCACACCCACTTATTAATGGCCACACCTTTGAGCCTTTCATAAACCTCGGTGCAAGGCCCATGCGTCAATTAATACAGACCATTGAACCCCAAATAACCTAAATCTCTTTCCTGACACCCTGTTACTAGTCCAGAGTCAGATAAACAATGGGATGGATGGGACTAAAGCCCCAGGCCTCCATCTGAAAAAAGGCCCACACATGCAGGCAATCTTTTAGCCTCCCATTGAAATGCATGAAGATGAACGTGAGATATGCGCTCTCCTGCACCACAGTGCCATTCACTAAGTGTGATACAGGGTGATGAAGTCCGGCCCTGTACTAGTCTGACTGGCAGCCCTGCTATGCCTGCATGTTATACCCATCTCTCTATACGTTTCCTGGGCATTATTATGCCGGTTATTTTTACACTCTGTTCCGCACACGTTTGAGTATAACATAGAACCTGTTGGGTGGTAATTAGCCAGCTCAGACAATCAATATGATTTTTGTTAGCTAATTACGGCTGCAAACTGCGTCAGTGGACTCAATGAGGCCCACGTGGTATGCAGTGCTCAAGAAGCCGCTGTTAACACATTACATGCTGGAACACAAAGTCACATGATCGTCCTCTCAGAAAACACTCGAGGACATAAATACACTAAACAGCTAGGAAAGCGTAAACACCGCAAAGACGTCACTGTGACTGTGGCTATGTGTACGAGGTGCGCCATGGGGGTTGAGTCACGTCGTTTAGGCAACATGGTAACTCTTTAACATGGCAAAAAACTTTACTTTGGGAATTGTGCACTTTGCGAAATTATTCCCGGTGCTTCACTCTTTATTTGCTGGTTTTACTGATTTCTTGAGCAGCGTGTAGGAGGCAGAGCAGAGGAGAGAGTGGGGACAGCACAAAGGAGAGAACTGGGATAAAGCAGAGGAGAGAGCATAAGCAGAGTGTAGGAGGCAGAGCAGAGGAGAGAGTGAGGACAGTGCAGAGGATAGAGCATGAGCAGAGTGTAGGAGGCAGAACAGAGGAGAGAGTGGGGACAGTGCAGAGGATAGAGCATGAGCAGAGTGTAGAAGGCAGAACAGAGGAGAGAGTGGGGACAGTGCAGAGGATAGAGCATGAGCAGAGTGTAGGAGGCAGAACAGAGGAGAGAGTGGGGACAGTGCAGAGGATAGAGCATGAGCAGAGTGTAGAAGGCAGAACAGAGGAGAGAGTGCGGACAGTGCAGAGGATAGAGCATGAGCAGAATGTATAAAGCAGAGCAGAGGAGAGAGTGGGGACAGTGTAGGAGAAAGCATGGATAAAGCAGAGGAGAGAGCATGAACAGTGCAGAGGAGAGAGCATGAGCAGAGCGTAGGAGACAGAACAGAGGAGAGAGTGGGGACAGTGCAGAGGATAGAGCATGAGCAGAGTGTAGGAGGCAGAACAGAGGAGAGAGTGGGGACAGTGCAGAGGATAGAGCATGAGCAGAGTGTAGGAGGCAGAACAGAGAGAGTGGGGACAGTGCAGAGGATAGAGCATGAGCAGAGTGTAGGAGGCAGAACAGAGAGAGTGGGGACAGTGCAGAGGATAGAGCATGAGCAGAGTGTAGGAGGCAGAACAGAGGAGAGAGTGCGGACAGTGCAGAGGATAGAGCATGAGCAGAATGTATAAAGCAGAGCAGAGGAGAGAGTGGGGACAGTGTAGGAGAAAGCATGGATAAAGCAGAGGAGAGAGCATGAACAGTGCAGAGGAGAGAGCATGAGCAGAGCGTAGGAGACAGAACAGAGGAGAGAGTGGGGACAGTGCAGAGGATAGAGCATGAGCAGAGTGTAGGAGGCAGAACAGAGGAGAGAGTGGGGACAGTGCAGAGGATAGAGCATGAGCAGAGTGTAGAAGGCAGAACAGAGGAGAGAGTGGGGACAGTGCAGAGGATAGAGCATGAGCAGAATGTATAAAGCAGAGCAGAGGAGAGAGTGGGGACAGTGTAGGAGAAAGCATGGATAAAGCAGAGGAGAGAGCATGAACAGTGCAGAGGAGAGAGAGCACTGATAATGTAGAGAAGAGTACATGGACAGAGTGGAGGAGAATTTGGAAAAAGATCAGAAGAGAAAGTAGGGCAGAGCGGAGGAGAGAACCTATGGATAGAGCAAAAGAAAGATTAGTGGAAAAGGCAGTGATGGAGCAGAGGAGAGAACATTATAAGAGTGAAGCAGACAAAGGAGAGCATGAGCAGAGTGTAGGAGGCAGAGCAAAGCAGAGATTGGGTTCAGCGCAAAGGAGAGAACATGTATAAAGCAGAGAAGAGAGCATGATCAAAGTGTAGGAGGCAGAGGAGGAGAGAGGGGGAACAGTGCAGAGGAGAGAGCATGGCCAGAATGTAGGAGGCAGCAGAGGAGAGAGTGGGGACAGTGCAGAGGATAGAGCATGAGCAGAGTGTAGGAGACAGAGCAGAGAAGAGAGCATGGAAAGGGTGGAGGAGACAGAGCAGAGGAGAGAGCATGGAAAGGGTGGAGGAGACAGAGCAGAGGAGAGAGCACTGACAGAGTGGAGTAGACAGTAAAGATAGAGCAGAGGAGAAAGTGGGGGAAGAGCAGAGGAGACATCCTTTGGACAGAGCAGAACTGTTCAGAAGTCATCCATGTGAGCAGTAGAGGATATAAGAAGAGCATTTGGATATCTGGATAATGGGGACCAGAACTAGCGGATCCTTATATGATTTATAACACCTGTAAGTCATGATCCCAACAATATCTGAAAACGTGCAAATGAATTTACCAAATGCATTGTATGCCCAGGGTTACGGTTCTCATGCTGGTTAATATCCCCCTCCTCTCCCCCGCCTTACCCCTGTGTAGAGTAACGCACTGGTTTGTATAGCAGCATTAGCTTCTGTGCTGGATTGTAATAGGCACACCTGCCGAGGCTCTGCCAGAGACGGCTCAGTATTCTGGCTCACACTATCATAATGAAATCTTAATAGCTTCTTTGTTTTTTTTTGTGTATGATTATTTTATCATCTTATTCTCCAACAACAACACTGCCACAAATCCTTTATCTGTCAGAATGAGGGTACACTGCAAAATGCCTCCTCTAGGAACTGAATAGACTTTCTTTTATGGTACAAACACAAATATTTGTAAGCGGTACAGCACAGTCCCAGCAGGAGAGATACCATACCATTTTATCCATTGAAATGTGTTATTATATCCATTCTACAATATGTCTTATTTTGTTCCAGATGGAGAATTTCATGCTTTATAGATTTTTCAAACGCTTGATGTCATAATGCCTGGATAATAATTATCTGGAGAAGTTTATTGCTTGTCTATTAACAAACATTAATCATACTAATACATATGCACTATGGCATAGACGGCCAGTGCTAGGTCTCTGGACAAAGGTTAGGCTGCAGAGAGGAAGGGATGGAGCATCGAAGTTTAGGGTTAGGCTATGGGGAGGTGATCAGGTGGAGTTAGGGGTTAGGATGCAGGGGTTAGGATGCAGGGGTTAGGATGCAGACTATGAATTGAGAAGGGGAAGGTTATGGTTAGGCTGAGGGAGAGATGTATTGGAGAAGAGAAGGTTATGGTTAGGCTGCAAGAAGAGTAGGAATTGGAGAAGAGAAGGTTATGGTTAGGCTGCAGGGAGATTATGAGTTGGAAGAGGGTGAAGGTTATGGTTAGGCTGTAGGGAGGAGATAGGACCAGGCCTGAAGTGTATCCTATTAAACAACCTAGGTTTCATGATGTGAACATAACATTTGTCCTAATAAGTGGTCTAAACTTAATGACTACTTACTAGATCCTGATGTAGTAAAACACTTATGGAAATATGGAATTTTTACCCAAATACCAAATAAGTTATGATCATGTCTTCTCAACCCATTCATCCATCTTAAGTACATAAACATCACACAGCGTAAGGGTGATGCACACGTGACACACCAATGGAAGACCACAGTTTGACCCATAGTGTACGAATTAAATGCTTCCTCCTGTCTATCAGGACATACATCTGTATACACAAAGTGAGGACACACCTCACATAGGCAACCCAGGGTTTGTGGAATTTACCTGCGAAATTCCCAATGGCAGTGAGAATATATTCTTATATTCATATAATATAGGAACTAATAATCCCAGGCGGTTTATTTTATAGTATATTTATTTTGTCCATGCAGACAGAGTTGGCAGAGTTTATTGATATATTGGTGGAGATTGTGCACCAGAGATAGGCTGAACCAGGACACAGTTGTTTCAGGAGTGAATGCATAAAACTTTAGTTACTAAATCATTTATTCAAATATGCAAAAGTCATTGGCACATACATTGTGACAGTGAGACAGCAGAAAACTGCGTTCAGTGCTTTCGTGTCAGCACCATGTCACCATGAAGTTCTGTTGTATGTGTGCCAGGTAATGAGGCACCAGGATGCACGCTCACCACCGTGGCATGTCTGACTCCACCAGTCTGTGACTACAAACACAGCTAAACATGCAGCGATCGCCCGGCTCTGCTTGGCAGCTGTCCTGGTGAGATGACAGTTTGTCTGCCATGGGAATGCCGTGCTATAGCAACATCTGCGCAGGGCGGCGGAGCGACATTTAGAACGCGTTAATTCCATGTTCTCCAGCTTGGAGCAGCCTGTCTGTCTCAGAGTATGAGAGCTATCTCAGGCTATCTAAGGTGACTATGAGGGCAGTAGATGGCAGCAAGATAGTGTAAGCAATCTGATGTATGATGAAATGGATACATCCACAGCTAAACATTGTCTTCTTCTAGGCCAGTGGTTCCCAAACTGTGCGCCGTGGCTCCCTGGGGAGCTGCGACACTCTCATTGGGGTGCCTCTGGGGTGCCTCAATGTGGTGGCACATTGCTAGTGTTACTTAGAAGAAGTATTTCTGCCTTCACTGAAATAGTTATTATGCTCAAAATCTTTAAAAAGGGACTGCTTGGTAATTATTTTGGTTAAGAAACAAAATTTGGAAACCCCAATGCTAGTCCCTTGCTGCCGATCATTGGTTTCTCCCGGGGGGAAGAAACCACAGGTCAGCAACCCTTATAGTCATTGCTCTCTCTCTCATCCAAGGTGAAAAGAGAGGGAGCACAGATCTCAGTATTCCAGATTAGAGGACAGTTGTGGGTTACCTAAACTTTGATTTTTCTAACACTTGGAGGAAGGAAAAAGGGAAGGAGTAGGGCCAGTGCTACCATTACGTGATCGATCACCTAGAGCACCGAAACAAGAGGGACGGCAAAAGCAACCCCTTGCTGCCTCAATATATCCCATCAATGTGGGATATATCATAACCCAGCATGTACATAATTAGCCGACCTGGGAAGGCACCTGCCGGTCCTCTATAGAACGGCTGCACCCCCCCCTCTCCAACACTGGAGTGTGGGGTTTTTTGGGGGGATGGAGGGGGCAGTTCTATGTCTCACCTAGGGTGCCGAGGGACTTAACACCTGTGTAGAGGTACAGCACTAGAACAGTCACTGTAGACACCCCATGAGTTCCAGCATGGGAATAGTTTTGGTGCCTGTCTGCTCACATGGGTAACAGCGATCACCAGTGGGGGGAAGGAATTAGCCCCTTTTCTGGATTTTGGCTAGTTCCTTAAAGAAGTAAGGAAATCATTACAAAAGGAGTGTCATCAAATGTCAGATGCATTACAACTACATCCTAGTATGATTTTACATAGTAAAAAATAACATTTGTTAGAACGAAAATGGATCAAATAAACTCCATCCACTCACCCAAACTTTCTCTTCTGCCCCACCTCCTATTACTATAAACCCACCCACTTCTGCCCAATTCCCACCCCAGTTCCACCCGGTACTGCCTAAACCGCGCTCTAGTTCAAACTGGGATTAGAGAAGTATGTTACAGTAATTTTGTGACACCTACAAATGTCAAAATAGGTTGTGGAATGTCACCCCCTGGACTTAAACATGACCTGTGGCTGGTCATGGTGTTTCGACGTTTTGCATATTTCTGGGACCCTTGATTGGACCCTTACTGTACATTGGCTATGTCCCTCCGCCCTGTCCATCCCACCCCTCGGCTTAGCACAGACAGGATATGACCTATGCGGTTTCACATAAAGCCACTGGCATATGTATGTCAATGAGGTTCAAGGGGGTTCCTTCTACCCCAATCACCCTCTCTATTATCCTGATAAACCCTGTACTTTTAAATATAGTTAAATAAGGAGAAACACATAACCAGCTTTTTCATATATTTTTCCATATTCTTGTTTAAATCATATTTCCATTATCCACTGACAGACAAATGTTTCCTATCTCTTGTGAATCGGCACTGGGAAGATACCCTGACACCGTGCCAAGCTGATATTAAAATAAGGATGCACTTTAAACAGCACAAGAAATAAGCAGGTTTTAATTAAAAAAAAGTGTTAAATTATTTGAATAATGAATATGTCAGGAAAATTGCTGACACGTCTAAGCTTCCGGCAGACATGATGAAAAATGTCTGGTAATGACTTTATCTTCCAGACTATTGTATCCAGACAATTTGTACAACGTGAACTGAACACTGTCAAAAAAGCAAAAAAGTCTATATAATACAATAGATAGTATAAAGATATGAAATAGATATTATATGTATACATTCTTATAGGTTGAAAATATCTTCAAATGCTATTGCATATGCTATTATGACTTATTGGAAGCAATTAAAAAAATTTGAACAATAATGGCAATAATAATAATTTTGCTGGTGCCTTAAAAAAGGTGTCATAACCCATAGCAACCTACATTCAAGGCTAAATCTACTTTAAATGCAGAAATGCTGCCGTGCTCATGGAAAATATTAGTGTAAGTTTTCATTACGGCCATAAATGCGTGTTTAATCATCATACCAGAGTTACTTACACTGTTATTTAGAATTGGGAAAGAAAGCCTCTCACCTATCAAATCTAAAGCTGGCCACAGGGCCGGCGCGCCCATTAGGCGAACTTAAGCGTTCACCTAGGGCGGCCGACAGAGAGGGCGGGCAGCCGAGGGAATAAAAAAAAAAATATTCCAAAATAAAATAAAAAAAATTGAAAATTAATTTTAAATTTTTTTTTAAAAAAGTAAAAACCGAGATGGCGGCCGGCCAACGGTCACCCTGCCACCCTTCTTGGTAGTTTTCAAGTGGCGTGACGTCATCACGTCGCGCCGATATGTGGCCGCTACACAAGGGGGGCCCCGCCACTTTCTTTCACGATCACCAGCCGCGTCCACC
>JABWIB010000353.1:88804-107195 GCA_016617825.1 Platyplectrum ornatum
CGGCACGATCAGCCACCTGTTCGTGCCCTGTCATGTTCTGTACTGCCATGTCATGTGAAGTCTCAGGTAAACTCCATTTTTTTTATTTTTTGACAGTTTTAAATGTGTGTGCATGTGAGTATGAGTGTGCATTTGAGTGCATGTGCACATTATATTTTCTATTATATTTTTTATTATATTTTCTATTATATTATTCATTATATTTTCTATTACATTTAGTTTTTGCTGTGGTTCTCCACCTATAGCGCTGCTTTCTCACCTAGAATGCACAACCAATTGTGCACAAAATATCGTTTGTATACAGTATATGTTTGTATAAGTTTGTATACAGTATATATTTAGTTAGACTGCCGAATTTTGGAATTCTCCCAAAATCCCGGGAAAGTAGGCCTTAGCCCCAATCTATAATGGGCGGAGCTTGATGATGTCAAACCCTGGGGGGGGGGACTAAGCAGACCTTTTGCACCTTGGCCCATTAACCTTTAGCTACGCCCCTGCGTGGCGTGATGACATCACGCTGTGCGTTATGACAGGGGGCGCGGTGCTAGGGCGCCCCCAGACCTGGCACCGGCACTGGCTGGCCATACACTATAAGATAAATCATCCAATCTAAAGATTGGATGAAAACTGAACCAATATTTTTTTGGTAGTAGCCATACACTGTACAATAATTGTATGGGGAAAAAAATCGTTTGGGTTATGCTTTTAAAATGGGTCTCAATGGCAGGATTATTGTAAGTGCCCATGCACTGTATGATTTTTATTTTACCTTAAAAACGATTTAAGATTGAGCAGACCATAAAATAAAAAAATCATTTTAAAGCGATTTTTGAACTATATCGGCAGATCGTTTGAAAAAATTGTTCACATACATACACAAAATCGTATAGTGTATGGCTAGCTTAACGCTGGGTTCACACTGTACAATTATTGTGTCAACCATAAAAGGTAAATGTATGTAAACAGATTTTACCGCCAATGCATTGATCCTATAGGAGGGCACCGTGTTGGTAAATTGATCTACCTGTGTCTGAGGTTTGAGCAATGTTTTATCAGATTGTTTTGTTGGTAGCTAGGAATATCCTACACCTGTGTTCCCAGCATACTGCTGTTGGCAACACATTTTCCTCCATTGAAATTCAACACGTTGCTACCCAGGTGTAACTTCTCACCTGATTTGCTCTTATCCTCAAACTCTGGATCCAATCCACTACTTTCAATCCTGGAAAAATGCTGTTATGCCCTCTAACACTGAATCTCGAAGTAATGACTTGATAACATAAGGTAGATGTTTCCCACTTCATCGATCAGATTGTAGCTTTTGTTGCACATTGCAGTAAATATAGGTGAAATCTAAGTGGCTCTGCGCGGCCAATGCTTTTCCATTGTACCTTTCGTAAATCTTCCCCATAAGTGATTTCACTTTGAGGTTACTATAGTTGACATATTTTTAGTTGCATTCCTACTGGCAGAGACTTTTTTTAAGTAAAAAAAATTAGCTCAAAATTAATTAAATGGAAGAATTACTGAGATAAAAGAGAGTGCAGCAAATGACAGAAAATTTGGCCCCAGGCTCTTTTTTGTCTTATAATTAAGCAAATGAGGTAAAGATCAGAAAGCCGTCTCCAGACACCGCAGGGCATCTGGCTGGGAACACGTAGAGAAGGGCCACGATTCACCACAGACTGAAGAGCGGAACAAAACAAGATGGCGTAGGAATAACACGACTGTAAATGACTTACCAGGTATTAAAAAGAATATAGCAAGACAACAAAAGGTATTGGGTCAATTTATGTCATCAAAAATGCTATCTGCCAATCGGCAAATGGGTTACGCCATCCAGCATCCCTCCTCCTACCACATGTACATCTACTTACAGCACCGGCATCTCTGCCAAACTGCTCAAATAACAACGACATTTGGCTGCTGTCAGCCATTTGGCAAGGGCTACTATGCAATCCTGCCGTGCGCATTGACTCGTACTGTGCAGGCTGGGTAGTAGCGGCCAGATCCTGCCTGACTGCTGGGGTTATAAAACCCCTCTGCATATGTTTACAGGGAGCGGAGAACTGCTGCGAACAGCGTAACCACCCAGTTTGCTGGCTTTAACGTTCAAGGTCGCTTCAAGGACGAGTCCCATTCACATTACCTCACCATAGAAAACAATACGAAGAAACAGACTGCTTGGCATTCGCGGCACACAGAAAAATAGCACAAGCACAAGAATTTATCTTTTAGAATGTATCATTTAACCATAACATTTCTGATTCTTTTTTGGTAGCCAGTTTTTGTTTGCCTTCATTTGGACAACTATAATAAAACCGGATGGTCTTATCAAAACTTCACTTTACATTTTAACTCACGACATCTGTGCAATAACATATTCGACTGGTTTTTGGATGCAGGCAGTTTCCTGCCTCCCAGATGTTTATGGCATGCGAGGGATCAACTTTATTAGTCAAATGTTGTTAAAACCTCCGGCCAATTCTAGCCCATAGATGAATCTGGCACAGCCGTAAATTCCTGAGTGTTTTTGTTTTTTATGCAATGCGGCAATTTAATATCTGCACATAAAATATATTTGTTTGGCAATATGGCTTTAGTGAATTAAAATATTTATTAAATTATACACTGAAATGTCTAAAAGCAGCAGCATTTTTCTTCATAGAACCATAGGCATACATTGCGACATCAAGTAACTCACGTAGCCCTTTCAGTCTATCCATTAATTTTTAAACCCATAGAAGAAGGAAACAACATAATAGAGAATTTCAGGAATAATTTTTAAAATGGGAGACGTCCATCACTATCAATTCACTAGATGGCATTGCCAAAAGCATAAAGCATTATGGGATACTGTGGGAAGTTACATAATAGCTAGGTTCATTTGGATAGTGGCAGTGTTGACGTATTGACGTCTCTGTTGGTTACATGCAATGTAATCCTTGAAGGACGTCTCTAATTTTCTCGGGGTCTTTTTAATTTTCTTCTGCCCAGATTACCATAAAAATGAAAGAAACTGTTTTGGAGAGATCATTGATTTCTCTGGCATTGGCCAGAGGAGGATAATAGAAGGATAATACAAAGCAAATACCTGGGTTAATTGGTGAGCAAAGCAACTTGATAAATCTAAGATGACCACGAGAGTCAACGCACGCGTCCCATCACTGGTTCCCAGTTCTAAAATAGGTGACTAATACCGGTCATACCTTAAATAAAAAAAAGAGGCATAAAAACGCCCTCAAATTCACTTAAAAAGTCAAGAATGGACATTGGCTGACATCAACTTTTCTTGCTTCAGTACAAAAGAATTGGGTAGATGCAGAAAATGGAAAAGCTGGCCAGAATCCATAGAGAATCTGGCCCCATTTTTGGAAATATATATTAGGAATATTAAAAAGGTAGCCATTATTTTTGACCACAATAGACCTCCACCGGCTTTTATTTTAATCCATATTTTCCCCTAAAAATAGTTACCTCAATTCTGTGTGGTCTGGGGCAAAACAAGCAGTATAACTCTGAAGGGAATCCCACCAGCTACTGGCCAAGGAGCACAGCTACAGTGGAGATCCTGGGAGATGATATTATCATCTTGTGAGACTTTTAGTAATTGATGTCAGCAAATAGAGGGAGCACATTGTTTCCCTTGGACCAATAACTAGTTTGTTCCTCCATTGTGTGACTTTACAAGGACCACAGGTTGGCCAGCCCTGACAATACTTTATACTTTTAAATCACATTTATAAATTAAATACTAGTTCCAATACCAGACTGATTCAACACTTCAGAAAAGTGCATAATAAAATATATAGGTGACTTACCTGTATGAAGAGTAATGACTTCCACCTATAGCACTGGCCTGCATCCAATCACAATCTCCAGTTACTATTCAGTCTTCAGAGGATTTGGTGCTCAAATACCCTGAACCAGTACACCGGGACATCGCAACAAAGAGGATTGCCAGTCCTTATAGGTACATTTATGCATATGACTGTGTACATCACTTACACACCCTCCAACATGACCCATATGACCCATACTCCGCTCCTGATCTTTTAGCTGTCACTCACCTTGTTTTACACAGGTGGTTACCATTAGTAACTGATTGCTTGAAGAGCAGGAGGAGAGTATTTTGTACCTGGTGGAATGGGTCATGTGGAAAGTCTGCAACTAGTTAACACAAACAGGTTTAGTAGTTTTTAACTTTTACTTCTCTGTATTTCAGACAGTCCTGGAGATTTACCAAACACATTTCAACATTTTGAATATTCCCCCCCAATCCTGCCCGGTCCATCCCAGCTTCATCTCAGCCCCGCCCATTTCTCAGTATATGCTACACCCCTTTTTTGGATGACATTAATTTAACAGTAAATTTGTTGGGTCAGGCTGGTAGGTGGATGGGAGAATAAACATAAGTTCTATTTGCAAAAACAAAGTATTTCCTGCATATATGTTAGTGTAATATGTTTATTCTTTTTTTTACTTCATTATGTTTAGGGTGCTTTGACTTGATATTTTTGCAGCCCAAAGACAACACTTATTATCCTCCATATTGTTGTAGTCCATCCATTTCGGCCTGTTTACTAGGGATAGTGACGTTTCTTTTGAAACGCTGCAGATATATTAGATTCATTGCTCAGAGAACAAGGAAAAAGAGCGCAAATCTTCCACGTGTAAAACCTTCAAAGGCTGCAATTCAACAATTTTTATCAATTATTCAGGTATACGATAAAGAAACATGTCTCCAGTGCATATTTCATGCAACATTTGTGATTAGCTTAACATCTAGAAAGCCCTTACCTACCTAGCCTGGCCACTGGGATAATCTAATTACTCAATTGTATCTAGACACAAAAATACCATCTGTCTGCCCTGTGTTTATTGTAGAAATATAATACATTTTGTAAAGGCAATCAATTAGATTTAACTGTAATTAAAACAACCATAACATCAATTTATATCATATGAATTAAATTGGTTTACAAGGAAAGCCCTTTACTTATGAATCTTGAGGAGCAATATTGAATATTATTTACACCCCAATTAACCACTAAAATGTCAGGCAGATATGTGCAACCATAGAAAAAAAGATAACTACAAGATAATGTGAAGAGAAAATGTATTTGTGTCATTATAGCATCCAATGGAACCATAAAAATAAATCTACAACCTACTCACTGTAGCAGCAGCCGTTTTGTGTGACAAAGCAAAATGGCTGCCGCCACAAGACTCAAAACATACAGAAGAGTTAATATCAGACCCTCCAACATGACCCATTCCACCAGGTACATAATACTCTGCTCCTGGGCTTTCAGCTGTCACTCACCTGGTTATAACGAACTAACTGATGTCTGAGTAATGTAACAATGGTGGTTACCATAGTAACCGATTGCTGGAAGTTCCAGAACAGAGTATTTTGTACCTGGTGGAATGGGTCATGTTGGAGGGTCTGTAATATGAGTTTGTGCACCAACATCACAACCTAAATTTACTAAGCAGGGAAATTGCAGGGAGATTGAAAAAGGAGGATGTGTACCATAGCAACCAATTAGACCAAGCTATCAGTTTCATTTTACATACTGGAAAGTACTGAATCTGATTGGTTGCTATGGGCAACATTCCCACTTTCCAACTGCTCTGCAATGTCCCTGCTTAGTAAATTTAGGCCAATGTCTCTTGTTTCTTTATCCTCCATAAATGTATTCTTCCAATTCTCCAGGTCTTTTCATTTTTAATGCTAGATATGAAAACATATATCATAAATACCTGTTATATATTTTTTAGACACAAATCAGTCATGTGACAAGCCACAAGATAGATGGCCCAATTTCTATGAATTTTTAATAGTGTATGGTTTCATAGAAGGTTGAATCTCCTTAGATTCGACTGTACATCCACAAAAAAAATTCAAAATAATCCATATTTTCAAATTACACCCCAAAGAACCCTCCAAGGAATGACTCATAACGGAACCTAAGAGCCTTAGATGCAATGTATTTGCACAGACTGAGTAGATATCCATTAAGAAATATACAAACATATAGAGAACTACATTCAGAACAGTCATTAAAACAGTCACACGAACATTGAATCAGCTTAGGAAGCCCCTTCAGCCATTATAACAGGCCATCGATGCTTTCCCGACCCAGTCTACCTATGTACAAATATATAACAGCGATTTACATGGACTGGGAAGCACCTGGAACATAGTTTAGTTGCATAACATGGAGAATGGGTTGAGTGAGGATAACATAACAGTCAACAAATGTATAATATAATAAGCAATCATGTAAATAAATCAATGGTCCTAACTGTACAATGGGGCATATTCAATACAAACAGTACAAAGAGTAACTGATGGCAATAAGCAGTCAGATTCGAGAAGTTGGTTTTGTAGGGGCGAAAGGAAGTCTACACTAGTTGCTATGGGTTACAGAGCCTCATTGTTCTTTGCCTCATGATCAGAACTTAACAGCTTGGCCTTCACTATTAAAAGAAATACTATTTTAGGGAAACCGTTGGCACCATGCTACTAAGTTACACATGAGGTTGACCTTTAGATGTACAGATGGGGGTATCTAGCCATCACATACTTCCGATGTTAGATAGCCGAGTGCTTGTGGATCTAGTCAAATCTTTTTCATGATGATCCAATCGCATCAAAGCTCTAAGTCTGGATTCAGCCCTTAAGTGGCATAAAGTGTACAAGTGTATATGTTAACAGCGGCATGCATGGATGGCTCCGCCACATGTAGATTTCTGAAAATGCGTGAAAAGGCTGCACTAATGTGTAACAGCACACAGGTTGTCCTGCCATTGACAATGGTGATCCTCTGCATTGATGGACCACCTAGCCGTTACTGTTGGAACTGCAACTTTTTACAGTTACTGACATGGCTGTATTTTAGAAACATTATAAAGTGTCTCATCTTTACTTTATCTACCACTATATACAGCATTCATTAAGCCCCAACAAGCTGCAAAGTTAAATATCAATACCATTTTCTTAAAATCTTTTCTCTTAAAGTGAATTAAAACTGCTCAGATTTCTGTTTCTGTATTGTCTGTTTGATCCATTAATAACATTATTTATTGGAGGGTACATAACCTTACATATAAGTTAAATTGTAAAAAATGGCAAAAGCAAATCCCCAGTATACAAGTACATATATAGTTCACATTTGTTCAGTTATCCAAGCCATCCAAATATCCAAATGACTCAATATTCAGTTTTCTACAGAAAATATAATGATGATGACAATGGAAATGTTACACACATTATTTAAAAAAATAATCCAAAAATATCCATACTAACTTAGACTGCCTAGGAAATCTTAATCATAATGTTAAATAACACACATAATGGGGACCTAAATGTACGCCAAAGTTGTTGTGTATAAATGCTCATTATAGAGGACTAAAAACTGTAAGAAGTGTTTGTTGTGCGTCATATTCCACATGACAGGGGATATAGCTCATTAAAGTGAGTGTTTTTGTACATAGTGTATATATGCGTTACTTACAATTGGGCATGCTAAGATCAAATAAGCATGTAATTACAGCAATCCAGAGCGCAAATCACATGCCTTGACCACTAGTGTCCAGTTTTGACATTTTGTGGGTGGGTAGTAAGTGTAAGTAGTTGAACCTAATCCAGAGGTATGGAGTCTGGCACCACGGCTACACATGTGACACTGTATGACATTTCTAAAATACCCCCATGGCACTAGATTTATCTCAACAGCATGCTAATATGCGCACTATGCTGTCAGTAACACCTAGGTGGCGTATCATGGGGTATCAATGCCATTGTCAATGGCAGGACATCTCGAAATGTACATAAGGCGGAGCAGGCAATGCATACTGCGACATGGTGGTATTTTAAAAACATTATAAAGTGTCACATCTGTATAGCTGTGTAGCTGCATTGTGATTGGCTGTATAGTTTGTGTACTTAACCTGACATTCTCGCCTTGAGGTCCACAGATGCAAATTGCGTGAACCTTTGGATAGTTTTGTAGTCCGCCCATTTATTTGCTTTGGAAGTTCAGAACCCAGAATTCATTAGTTTTTCGCATCCAGGTCTGGTTTAGGCCTAGCATTTAGCTTATGCATTATATTAGGAAATGTCATTTTTGGAGCAACAGACATTGGTACTATGTCATTGAGTTCATGTTGATATACTGTACAATTCCGCTATAATGTTAATTAATGTCATTTATGAAGTTGCGATCACATAAAGTACATTTAATAACATGGTGCATATAACAAGACAAAATTGTAGCCAAATCTAAACAATAAAGCGGGGTACACACGGTAAGATAAATTGTATGCAATCAAAAGATTATTCAAGAGTGGGCAAAACCATGATGAATTGCAGGGGAGGCAAATTAAATTAATTGCAATCAGTATTACAGGTGACAGCTGATGTTTCCTAGCACAAGTCTAATAACAGTGTAACAGTAACGCTGGTCAGTATCTGTGTGCAATATGCAACAATAAAGTATTCTCCCTGCATGCACACACTAACATTAATTTTACCTCCCCTGCAATTCATCATGGTTTTGCCCACTCTTGAAAAATCTTACGATTGGATACAATTTATCTTACCGTGTGTGCCTAGCTTTAGCCTTATTGGCCCCTGGACCTTTATATCTATAAAATCATAAAGCCCATTGTATAACAGTTTAATGGTATTTCAACATTATGCAGCTATTCTCGCGTAGGATTAATGCTTCAAAAGGTAAAACAATTAGAAATGATGGACAATGCAACGAAGACGCTGAACTTTTTTTTTTTATGCCAAGCCTGGTACATACATAGTATGACATAATACAGAGATTTATTGGTTAATATCAGTTACTCTGCCAGATGAATGATGTCGTCTGTTCAGTGAGAATGAAGTCCACAGTTGCAAACTGATAAATGACCTCATGATGTATTCCTGTGGTAAATGCGTTAGGAGGTATGGAGCATTGTAAGAGATTAAATACCATTTATCTAGTGAGATACTTGTGTTGCGATCAAAACTTTTTTATACAAACTGACAACCAATCAGAGCGCTAGCACCTTTCCGCCCCATGAATAAGTGAATAGAAAGGATTGTTTGGATTGGTTTGTCGCATGCCATACCGTTTTATTCAGTCTGGACAGGGGCAATGACATAGGCGGGGGTAAAAAAAAATAAAATTAAAAGCCAACATGAGACATTATGACACTAAACTTATAACACTGTGCCTTTACTTTATTTCTGTGCAAAACCGAGACCCTGATTAGCCTAAGCAAACTCGGTTAGAAACATGACCCGCTTTGAGAGTGGAATCGGCCCCTGTAGGTTTGGCCGTGCAGATCCACTCTTGCTCATTTTCCCATAATCCTCTTTGCTACGTAACACGTTACTTTTCATATGCCCACAGCATCATGAAAACATTTCTCGGCCAGAGCTAAAAGAAAAAATTAAAAATAAAATAAAGTAATAAATAAATAAAAAGCTCCTCTGGCTACCAGATGGTTATATATGGAAGCCATACACTTCTTCTGACCAAGTAGCCATGCTGTCTTAAAATGGAAGCTTTAATTGTGGCACCTTATAAATCGCTCCTTATATATTCTTGACGGATAAAACTCCTTTCTAGAAAATATCTATCCTATAATTTTAATTTACCTGGAAAAAAAGAACAAAAAAAACCCCAAAAAACAAAACACTAAATATATTTAAATATATTTTCTCCCCTCCCGACCCCAACATTCCAAAATAAAAAAATTAAAACATAGAACTCTGTACAGATTGTAAATGAAAAGAAACAAAAAATAAAATCATAACTCACGATTATTATTTGTTTGTTAGAATAGTGCGTTCACTGAAGATATGTAGATTTAAGCAAGCAATTTTTTTAAGCTTTTTAAGAGTTTTTAGTAATAACTTTTATACAAGTTTGTTTGAGAAGCATGATATCTCCATTCACTGTCCCTTTCTTTCCTATTCCCTTCTCCTTTTTTTTTGGCTCTGTTAGACAGAGAGAGTCATCCGGTGTTTTGCCTTGTTCTGTCGATGCCGTTTTAAGTTGTTAAATATATGTTGATTGGTTGCCTTGGTCACATTCTCAGGAGAAGTTGTCGAGCTTATATGAAATATTCCTTTTTGTCGTCAGACCCGCCTTGTCCACCTTCTGCGTTGATGATGGCGGTGTCGGCGTCTGGTGCGTCATCGGAACCCTTGGCTTCGTGGGTGAGATAGGTGCCTGAAAATGGACAAATAGACAACACTGCAACATCATCATTATCATCCTCATGTTTTCACAGTGGAAGAAAGGACATAGAGATGTGCCACTTTATAACATTTCTAAAATACTGCCATGTTGTGAGATGCACGGCTGCCACATGTAGATTTCAAGACTAATGTGTTGCAGCACAGATGTTGTCATTTCATTTACAATGGCTATGTTTTGTGTTGATACGCCACTTAGCTGTTACTGTTGTAACTGCTACTGTACTTTTTAGATTTCCTGACAGTTACTGACATGGCCAATGTAATAAAGTGTCACATCTATATAGCACATGCTTCAATAAAAAATGTGATGTGATTTATAGATATATCCATTGCAACCCTTTTTCTCACTAGAGATCGTGGGAGCACACATTGTGGTTCCAAATTGTATGGATTTGTATTATCGGCCTGATAAGTGCACCTATTTTAAATTAGCAGATTAACAGGTCAACACATCTGTAACAGATTACCTGTGGCTCCCAGGGGACACGCAATGGTCTCATTGGGGTACAGCAGAATGTTTTTTCCACCAGGTACAGAATACTCTGCTCCTGAGCTTCCGACAATCAGTTCTATGGTAATCACCTGTGGTGTTTTTATAACCATACACTAAAGCAGTGGTTCCCAAACGGTCTAGATTTCTCTACATGTCTAGGCTCCCTGGGGTGACACTCTCATTGGTATGCAGCGGAATGTTTTTTCCAACATGTTGGCACATTGCTAGTGTTTCTTAGAAGCACAATTTTACTTCTTGTATAGGAAGTTTTGATGTCAACCTGAAGTATTTTTTAACTAAATAGTTATTATGCTATTTTGACTGAAAATGTGAAAAATGGGACTGCTTGATAATTATTTTGTCTATGTGCCTTCAAAAAAATATGGAGACTGTAAGAGTGCTTTGAACTGAGAACGTTTGGAAACTACAACACTAAAGGATTACTGCTTAGAATGGCCCACTGATTAACTTTCAGTGCTTGACCAACTTTAAGACGCATGAACCCTATACAATTACAGAGGCAATCAGATGATAATCGTCTGAGCCACTTTGATTGATGAGAATGAGAACTGAAATTGTGTGGCTGAGATATAATGTAAATCCCTGTTTAAGAATTAATAGTTCTAGGAATATAAGATGAGTTGAGAAAAAGTTGCTGACACAGTCATGTTTAATAAACAGTTGATTGCATCCATTTTGTTGGTGTTGATTTCCATCAACAAAATTAAATAGGCAAGATGCACAGGTGTTAGCAATACTGTTACTAGAATGATTTCCTAAATGGGTAAAGCTACAATGTTCTATCTATAACAGGTAAAAATGGTAAATAGGACTTTCCCCCGAATGGTTAGACAATTTATAGAGGGATTGTAAACATCTAAACACATCACCATATTCACGTATAAAACATATTTCTTTCAGAAGCTCTAGGGTAGACCTTACCTTTGTGCCTGATCAAGTAGCGTCCCAAGACAATAAGCAGGCAGAAGAGAAGGAAGGCGATAACGGCTACCACTATTCCAATGACAATGTGGTCAATGCTTGACTGGGGCACAGGACTGGGATCTGGTAATAAAGAAACATAGACATATGTTTGGGAGGAAGAGCGAGATAGAATGAATATGAACAACATAACTACATATTTGATTTAAACTTGCAATGTAGACTACGCAAATATATGTCAAAAGCATAGCACGAAAGCAACGTCAATGCATAATGAGGGAGGGTCTACAAGCAAGAAATGCAAGGGAATGCATGCAAAATGAATGTCAAGCCATTGGGATTGGCTCTCATGACCTAACACTACTGTATGGTAAAATCTTGCATCCATAATAGACCAAATCCTTCAACATGACCCATTCCACCAGGTGCAAAATACTCCTGAGATTCCAATAATCACTTCTATGGTAACCACCAGTGGTGTATTTTTTTTTAAACCATGTGAGGTGAAAGCTCATGAGTGGAGTATTTTTTTCCTTGTGGAATGGGTTATGTTGGAGGGTCTTTTGGACTGGTTTGACCAGTATGTAACCAAGGTCCTGTTTATATACCATTCTCACTAGGACATCTTTCTATAGATAAGCAGATGACCTGCATTTTCATTAACATTGAACACAACACTATATGGCTGCCCCAGTCTCTCTGACTAAAGCCAAACAAGAATTGTAAGAAGCAGGGCAGTATGGGACAGTTACAATCATAATAGATGCCTTAAAGAAATATAATAAAAATATTTTCTTGAACTAGTTAATGAACACTGGAGAAGTATTTATTTGAACCTTGGGGAGAATATTACCACTTATATGAGGCAGCCATTGTAACTCACCTGACTGAATGAGAATGCAGCCAATCAACTCTCAAGGAACCTGCGACCTATGAATTGTAGTCGCGTTCTGAATATCAGTCAGGTATTTGCGTATTTTGATGGTGGTCCATAGACATATATAATGCCTATTACTGGTATTTATCAACCAAGAATTTCTGTTACGAATAAGTGTTCAGCCACAAGATGGAACCATACAGGAATTTCCCTTGTTTACATTTCTGATCAGCAAAGAATAATTAAAATCCTACTGACACATGCACGGCTAAAGACAAAGAAAGGGCAACTTAAAATTGGTGGATACCTTGATAAAATATGTGAGAGCCTGCACATGGGTTAGGAGGTCAATGTGGTTGATGTCACACAGCAGGCGGGATTATGGAGGTGGCAAAATGGAGGAAGCATGGGGGAGGGAAAAATGAGACATGGTAAAAAGACAAGCAATGGAGTCAGCAGCAGACAATACACTCATGGCAGCCATCAATGATGCAAACGTAACGTGTGTGAATCAATGACAGTGAGACACAGCCAAACAATACACAATTATCAACTCTAGTACCCAGGATGGGATACATTCTCTGATAACAAAACTAAATTCCCAACGATGCATATACATTTATTCAATACCCAGGATAGGGTGTATTATACTATATTATTTTCAGGAACAGGGTAAAGAACAGATAACTATGCCAAAATACCCATATTTTGGCAACGTACCTATTCATTATGGCAAAATACATCCCACAGATCCAGCCTCTGGTGGATGACAGGGGAGGGTTAGAATGAGGATTAGGATAGGGGTTAGGGGACAACTTTGCCTCTTGGCGGCAGGGCTTCAAAGCTTTTTATTTCGGTGACTTTTTGTCATATTGTTGCCAGGAATTGTCCTGATGTAACTGGGTCATTTGGACAGGCAAACCAGACCCACAGGACTTTCCTTGACATCTACGAATGAAAACTGTAGACATAGACTGATATGCAAATGAAACCAGTCCTTCTCTTAGAAGGTGTTGGATATGTAACTGGTTGGCATTCACATGTATTGGTAGAAAAGCAGCCACAGTCTGATCCAACCACGTAAAAAAAGAGTAAAAATTGGATCTTTGGAACCAGTCCAATGTGTTTTAAAGGAATAAAAATTCATCAGCGTTAACACAAAATCCATTTGTATTGTCATGTAAATTTATTTTGAGCATATTTTGTTTATTAAAACTCATTCCAATCAAACATGTGAAAGGAAGAAACACAACCGTATATCGACTTAAAATTGCTCATTGTCATACAAATTGGGCTCTTTGAACCAGTATAACAAAATGGCCGACCTCTGGACCTTTTCAGAGTAGAGGTTTCCATGGTGATGACAGTAGCAAAGCCATTTGCAAGGTCTTTGTTCTAGACCTTGACAAAAGCTTCAAAGACTGTGCAAAGTAGATATAAAACGCAGTTCTTTTCATTTAATTTTTTAATTTATTTTCGGCGGATGTTTTGATCTGTACTCCTGCCTCTAGTTGACAAACAAGAAGGAAGCCTCACAATGTATTTGGCAGAGAAAGGCTTCTAGCGTCAAAGGAGTTAACACCCTAACTCTTCGGCTGGCACGCATTCAGTGAATGGGAAATCAACAAGACACGCGCTTTTGAATAAGTGAGTTCAATTACATTAGGAATTCACATTTTTTTTGCCTGGTTTTCGGTTATAAATAGAAAGAAATATACTTTACGCCCACATAATCCATGTATTTGTGCACCCAGCAAAGCTGATAACGCTCATGAACATCGCCCATGGACGTTGTGGAGGTTTGGAAATGATTTGCTGAGTAAATGTGCCCATTGTTAAATAAACTTTTCAAGAAAGGGGAAGAGGCATACCATTAAAATGTTTATAATCTGTTGAAATCAAATGTTTGAGTAAAAACCCACAAAGATACACATTGCCTACACAAGGTCTATAGTATATAACACAGTAAAGGCCAATAGCAAGATATTTGTATAGAAAACCACACTATGAATTTCAAAATAGTTGCCCCCATGCTCAGTCTCAATGTTGTTGCATACATATTTGTCCTTAACATGAATTGTATATCCATATTTTGATTTGGCTAGATTGTCCCACATTTCCGAGTACTTTAAAATGGCATCATATCAGTTTTTCATCCTATTTTAGAGTAGGACATATAAATGACTCAAAACTAATTATTAGCCAACATTTCTAACACCATTAAAATAACTTCCTTATAAAAGGCTATACTCTGACATCCCATATATTATTATTATTATTGCATCACCAGCCACACCCATGCCCATCTAGCTCCACCTATGCTGAAATCGGTTCATTTGGGAGGTATGCTATTATATTAAATAGCGCTTTACAATCTGTATCAGACAGAATTGGTGGGGAACGGAGCCCACAGGCTTACCTTCTAAGGAGACTGATACATAGGTGCAATTACATATAGAAGAGACAATTTAGTCAGTTGACAATTAACCTACCAGTATGTTTTTGGTATGTGGTAACCAGGGCAGGAAAATCCATGCAGACACAGGAAGACACAACATAAAAACCCTGCACAGATAAGGTCTTGTACTGGAATGGAACTCATCACACAAATGCTAACCACTGAACCATTGGTGCTGCCATATAGGATTTTTGCTATAGTCTAGCTCTAGGACAGTAGTGGAGTGGACAGTGGTGGTATGGAAACATAGAACATAATAGAAATGAATGGAGATATTAGTTTTATTCTAATTAAATCAGTGGTAGAATATGTGTATTCTACCACTCGTCTAGAGGCTAGATTTACTTAACTAAGGGAAAGGAACAAAGGAAATGTTTCACATATAAACCATTTAGATTCTCAATGACATTCTCTAGCAGTACTCGAAGTGAGCCAGTATACAACGGTATGGTGTACAGGCACTTATTTTGTTGCTAAGCTCTGCCCCTCCAGACTGCGATTTTCGGAGAAATGTTCTTTTGGAGAAATGCTCCTTCCTCCTCCATACCCCTACTTCTTAATTATTCTTACACTTCATTTTAATAAACTTCTGTTCACAATATTTATTCCATTAGTGTGAATTTATTTTTGGTTATATTTTATAAGATTCCCAAAATCATTTTTGTACATACTCTAATTGAGAACCATGTTAGGTCGAACCACCGACATACTGCTAGACAATAGTTCATTATTTTATCCATATTATCAACCAAGTACTAGAGTTTTGGGTGATATCCACCAAGTTTTTATAACTGATTGGCTATGCTTAAAATATGGGGAGCTAATGCCGGAGAGACCCTGGTGCAATTATTGACCATTTGGAATAGCCATACCATCCAACACAGAGCAGTCAGTGCGGTGGCTTTTTAGCTGGTAAAGACAGTTAAATTCCGGTATTGTACGGGGTAAAGTTGGAGGGTAATCTTCATCTAGCAACCCTCCCTCATTACTGACAGAAGACTCCATCAGATCCCTACCCAGCAGTCTCCTTTCTACCGGTTGTGTCATTTTGTGAATATGCTACAAAGCGTTAACCCAGAGTCGCTATAAATTCCAACGCAATAACTAACACAATCCTTTCCCATTAAAAAGCCATTTTCCTATGGCGCCCTCCCTTTACGTCGCTGCCATTGATTTTCTGGAGGGGGCAGAAATAACTCTTTAAATTAAACAATTGTTGGACAAATTAAATTCTGAAAGCACTCGCAGGGAAGTGCCATTAATCGATGCCAACTTCTTGCTGTTTAATACACAAACGTATTCAAAGAAAAGAGGTTTTATTCTCTTGATTAGCAGTGAAACTGGAAACAGCCAGAAGGAATTGATTAGGTCCGTATGATGATCATTGCGCTGTTTGTAATTAGAAAAATCAGGGAGATAGGGCAGAGGAACCCGCGTCTGATCTAATGGGATTTTTGTTGTGGTTTGATAAACCAAATGGGTTCTTTTATCAAGCCAAAACACTACGGGATAGTGCTGATACACGTTATATTGGCTTGAGAATTAGGCTTGAAATTCAGTGACTTCTGCACATGTGTTTGATTAAAAATGGTGTTAGTTTGTGACATCTGAGAACCCGGTACAAGTAGAGGAAAGAATAATGGAACCTAATTAGTAATAATTCCTTATATTACCCAATTACAAGCCACATTAAACACCATGTGTATGGTCTTTCGAGCTTGTTTTACTGTTCATTAAAATTCATTCTTTTAATTACCGCCTGATCCAATACTGTGTACTGTTATATAATGCCTCCACAACACTATATCTTCTTATATCATGTGTAACTACATTTACCCATACATTATATTAACTTACTCATCTCCCTTTCCTCTCCCCGGGTCATGTATCAAAGGGACCATTATGCTAAAACTGACAACATTTAATGCTTAGACAAATTATACAGCCATTTTACAAAAAGCTATCCAGCTATTAAACTGAACTGTGCCATTCTTTGTCAAATATACACCAATCTTACTGCACAGTTCTTCATGGATGTGGTCCAATGTGAAGAGCCATTGATGGGGTGAAAGTATCACTTTATTGATCCATTTTCAGTGGCAAATGCAGGAATTTTAAAGTGGGTTTCCAAATGCTTGTAATGTGGATAGGGTATACTAGAACTGTGGAGATGGTGCCTTATATAAAGTACACATGGGGTATATTAGGTGTCAGGTAACCCTAATATACCCACATATATTACATTATAAGTACAGTGCATTATTCCCAGTTCCTTAATATAAGGGTCTGGAGTAGACACTATATTTAGCACATATTTGGTATATCAGGATACTGTGAAGGATTATTACATAATATATATGGGGTATACTAGGGGTGTGGGAATGGTTCACTATATACTTTATATAGTGTGTCATTCCTAAATCCTAATATACCACACATACATTATAGAGTGTCATCTCAGACCTCTACTTATAACAGTGTGCCAGCCCAGATCCTTACAACCGGGTTTTCCCGATAATAAGACCTACCCCAAAAATAAGCCCCACCCTAAATTTTGTAAAACAGTCCAAAATAAGCCCTGTTCCGAAAATAAGCCCTGTTCCGAAAATAAGCCCTAGTGAATTCTACAGGACTTGGGGGCATGATGGGTATAAAAGCAGGACTGGGGGGCATGATGGGGATAAAAGCAGGACTGTTTATATAAATCTCTGTCAATGTTAATTAAAATAAGACCTACCATGAAAATAAGCCCTATGGTGTTTTTTTGGACCAAAAAAAATAATAAGATAGTGTCTTATTATCAGGGAAACACGATATGACCCACATGTAATACAGATACATAGAGGGGGTTTCTAAGCTATTGTAGGCTATTAAGCTTTGAGCTGACAATTGAAGACTACACATATATTACCTAGTCTAGAACAGATTCCCCCTAAGTGTATTTTATCAAGACTGGGGATACAATGGTTTCTACTTTTTTCAGGATATTTATTGTCGGGCTCACAAGAAATCTAACAAAACGCGTGAGCGTCATTTAACATTCATGACATCATTTAGTAGACCTTTTGATCGTATGACGTATTAATACCAGGAGTCAGTGCTGTTTCTAGACTATATGGCTCCCAGTGCGAGCGATAAAAAAAAAGCGCCCCCCCCCTCTATTATTACTATTTAATTAATTTGACAGGTAATTAAGGAACAGAAACCATAGTAAATAAAACATCAGTCAAAATCTTTCCTTGACACAACAATAATATAAATAATGTAAATATCAGAAATAATAATACAAACATTATGAACAATATAAATCTATAAATATGAGACACATAAATTACATATAACAGCAAGAAC
>JABWIB010000353.1:115454-138235 GCA_016617825.1 Platyplectrum ornatum
GGACGGCCGGCATCTGACAGATGATTGAAACAGCGCGCGGCTATGTGACACGTGACCTCAGTATCGCGCTGTTTCAATCATCTGACGTTCACTGAGCGTGTCAAAGGTGAAGGTTTGTTTATACTTCAGTGGCTAACTGCTCTTGCGGGAGATCAGGGTGCCTTCCCGGGAGTCCGGGAGATCTCCCAGATTTCCGGGAGTCTCCCGGACATTCCGGGAGAGTCGGCAACCCTGCAGTAGTAGTAGATGCTCTTTAGTAGTCACTGACAGGGTGTGGGGAGATAAGGGAAAGGGACATTTACTTTGACTAATACTATGGACTGGACCACTAAGGAATATGTTTATATATGGTATATATATATATATATGTGTAGTATATGGTATCTAAATAGATATCAGGACAGGGTTGTAATCTGGTTTTTACTCTGGATCGAATGTGTTATTTTTGCTGATTTGTTTTATTTTAGTGTTTTGGTTACCTTATGATGTCAACTCATGCAAGGGGAATAATTATGAGGTCACAAGGGGTCTGGTTGGCATGGTACTCGTAGGTGACAGGGGCCAGTGGTAGTCGCTCCCCTCTGCACTGTAAGCAACCTGTGAGATGTTGACGGCTTAATGGACATTCAATCATGTAGTGCTGAGCACTGTTCAACCTCTCACATCTTATTCCGGGAAGACTGGCCCGCTACAACCTGCCCCCAGTACCACATGGCTCTGCCCATCCAGATTTAGGCTCCTTCTCCTGTCACGTTCCGCCTGGGCTCTTATCATCCATCATTACATTTGTATCAATGTTTAAGCTTTATCTAATTGATGGGATATCATGTTGAATGTGTGAGTCCTGATCATATTTATGTTTGTATGTTTATAAATATGCAAAACTCAATAAAATCTTACTAAAATAAAATATAATGCAAATGGATCCCTGAGAAATGTGACAGATTCTGCACACATCAGACTACACACGGAACATCCACAGCAGGACCCATATTTGCCCTCATATGTCAAAATTGGCCAAAGTTCTTATTGATTCTTTTTGAAGTTTTTGATCAGGACTTTTTATTTCAGAGGTTCTCAACCACAGTCCTCTGGGACCTCTAACAGTGCATGATTTCCAGGTCTCCTTGCTGTTAGGGGTCCCAAGGATAATGGTTGAGAACCTCTGTTCTATTTAATGTCAACCTGTGGATTTCATACACACGGATGGTAGTTTCTTTTTCTGTTTGGAGGTAAGCAAAGGTCACACTAGTAATAATCTGAGATTCTCTCCACTAGGTTTTGCTGAACAATATATTTTTTCTCTTAAGAAAATTGCTCACGTGGCGTCCTTCCTGAAGAAAACAATTTTCACCGAATAATTTGGTCTCCTGTCGGGGTAACACATAATGAAATGTTCCATAATGAATCCATTTCTTTCTGAGCAGGAAAGTCACGGCCATTTCTTACCTGTAATGAATGTATTCGCGACTGTGGTTAAAGCTCATATATGGGAGCTGGACAAGGGGATAAAATTCAAATGAAATGGCCACTGAAAAAGACCAGGAGGCCCTTGACCATACAGGGTACTTTCTGGTATTCTCAGGTTAGAAGCCAGACCTCTCCTTACACCTCAAGGGCCTAAAATTACTAAACTGCTGGATTTGAAAAGTGGTAATGTTGCCCATACCAATCATATTCATGCTCTCAATTGTATTTTACATACTGGAGAATGTATGCTCAACTCTAATGGGTTGCTATGGGCAGCATCCCCACTTTTGTAATCTCATGTTTTTTTTTTTTTTTAAAAAACCAACCATTACGGGTGGGCCGTTACTTCTAGGCCACTGCTGTGGGTTCCCCCTCAGATTAAAATTTACCAGCCAACCAAAAAGATTCCAGGTTATCATCTTCATGAACATATATGTTAAATTAAAGCAAATAATCACCCCTAAGTGATAGAAAATATTTGTTAAATAATATGCTCATACTCACACAGGGTTTCCATAGGCATCACATTGGAGCTGCAGTCTGATCCCTTCTCTTGGTAGGCTGGGCCGAGACTCGATCTTTGCTATGGGTTGGTCTGCAGGAACATGAAAATGCAAATAGTCATTAATTACCTTAAGTATAATTTATCTGACAGCTACAGAACACAGTCAGCATTTCTTTTTAAGTACTTGAAATGTATACAAGTGCATATATAAATGGTAAAGATGCTTTTAGGGCAAAATATGTCAGGAAAAACATGATTACTGTTTACAACAAGGAACAAAAACAGGTCCGTTACTGCACACCAAATAATATATAACATACTTACTCTTGTAAGTGTGTCATGTGACCTGCCAAATAATATGAAACACACACTGTGAGAGTAACTTACTCTGAAGTCTGTCATGTGACCTCCATTGTCTACAGTGCTAGGGATTTTCTCCTGCTTTACTTGGAGGAACTGACAGACACATTTTTGGCTGACCTTGAGGTTAAAAGCCGACTAGTGCACAACATATACAATTGTGGCCATATTCTCAGTTATACAAATCTTTTCATGAAGCCTGTATCACATTGCTTCACTAATATATTTAACAACTGGATCCTGAGATGGGATTTTGATGTCATTTGGGTCATTGGAGTGCGTACATCCACATGGAGAATGGCACCCTCTCCTTAATAGTTACACGGGGAGTTGCTCATTTGCAGGCACTTTTTTGTAGGGGTTGTATGGTGTGAATGAACAAACAAAATGGATTTAGACAACAGAAACTCACAACTGCCAATGGGCTCTGCAATCACATCATCAAAAACTATGGGCAATAGTTTTAGAATGTTACTCGCTGCCTGTTGCTATATTTCTATATTTCCATATTAATACCATGTGCACAAGCTTTAATGAATAAAACACCCAATTCTTCAACACATAGACATCAGAGGATTATTCCATGGAATTTTTACAGGAGACTGCTCCCTCATACATACAGGAGACCACTCCCCCCACATATCTCCCAACATGTTAGGTACCGATACTCTGACTCTGTCCAAGCCCCGTGTGGATCCGCCTAAGCCAGCCTCTTTATGCCGCTAGTATTGTGGCAAAATCCCCTTATCAGGACAAACTAGTAGGAGTTTGGACAGTCATCTAAAAGCAGAACTGTCCGGCTGAAATTGGGACCACTCCCCATATACATATAGCTACTGACTGCTAAGACTACCCTTATGTGCTATGTGCTTCAATGAGCTCTGTAATATAACACATTATACACAAATTACCATATATGTGAAAATTAAGGACACCTTTAATTAAGAACCGCTTGCATAGCTAATGTTTCTATTTATTGCTTGACGAAACTGACAAGTGACAATGTTCACTTCAAATGTTCAGTCATCTGTTTCCTAGCCTAATTCATACCTTCCAATCTTCAGAGTCCTGAATCAAGACCGAATAAATGGTGCCACCAACCATATGCCAAAACCCCACCCTGCTATGGCAATACCCCCGAGTCCTCTTTTTGGTGAAACATGTTCTCCCAGACCATAGCTTGAAGCAGTGATTTAAGTAGCCAGGCTGTTACTAAGGCTGGGCAAGACTTGATAACAACTTTGATACAGAGACATCTGGCCACATAATTATGAGGACATTGCAGTGGTTTTATAATAGGATTCTCAGAGCCTAAGCGAGGCAAGATCTGTGTTGGGAGCATGTCTGGTCCTGGTAAATGGCTAGCCTTTACATTGTCCATGGCTTTGGGGGAACACAATATGCATGGTTATATGCATGGTTAGTCACCAATTTTCAAGGCCAGGGGATGGAAATGGTGAAAGGACCGTTGGAGTGGTCAGTGATGCATGGGTATAACCACTGTTATGTGTGGTGGTTAATTATATGTAGACTATAACCTTTTAAACCACTTAATTACACTCACTGGGTCAGATCCAGACTTAAGCAAAACTGCACTTGGTGAAGCAACTGCTGGTTTTGCAAAGGCCCATTCCCCTCCCTTTGAGAGGAGACTACTCCCAACACTCCTCCATACATACAGGAGACAACCCCCACATACATAGAGGAGACCACTCCCACCATACATACAGGAGACCACACCCCCCATATATACAGGAGACCACTCCCCCCATACGGAGGACCCTATCATAAGACTTAAGAATTGCTTTTGCAATGACCGCTATGTAAATTGCGCTATGTAAACTGCATAGTGCGTACTCTAATCTGCAGACAGTTTCCAAATCCAGGCTGCGAAAAATGACATGTTTTTCGCGGTCTGGATCTAGCCCACTGTGCCCTTCTTCATTAGACTATGCCCTCTATCTTCATATGAATACCCTTATTGATATCATTAGATGCAGCACTATGGGCCTATTTGACAATGGAGGCCAGGGGCTATAGTCCCATTAGCTCCATTGTTAATCCAGCCCTGGAACACTGCGGATCATGGCACTGAACAGTCACATATCTCATAGCATCCTGGGTAAAAATGATAATATTGGTACGTATGCGTTAGATAGAACAAATAGCTTTTTGTCTTTAGTTGTCCTTTAAATAAATTGCTGTGTTAAAAAAAAGTTCTTCCTTTGCTTCCAACATTTTACTCAATCGTTATTGCTGGGTAATGACTAGGAATTATTAAATAATATTTCACGCTAATGTGCATACTGGGGGGGTACTATCTTACTGCCTTTATGAATATTTCATTTCCCCTCAATAATGAATGTGAATATGAAGAGTAATAACCGATGCGGATGTTTATAGAAAATTCCGGTGACAATAAACCCCGCTTAGGTGGAATATGGGCCTGTTTTCCCTTTATTGGTGTAGCCACTGTCTGAATCATTTTGCAGCAAAGCAGACTAGCTATAAAGTTTCTACTAAATCCATTCAATGTTTAACTCACACTTCTCTCTGCTCCTCTGCTAAGTGCCGTTGCTTTATGTAGCACAGAGAGCAGAGCTGCAGATAACAGAGCAGATCCGTAACACTTTGGAACAAATACATAAATCTAATAATGACAGCTTGGCTTGGGATAAGACACAAAAGACTCGCGGCCAAATAAGGCTGATTTTATCATGTGCGGAATCCGGGAAGTGGCAGGCTCTGGGGAATCATATGAATATACTGCGCCGCTGCAGGGCCTACTGCCAGCGAGGTGCGACTGAGGAGGTGGATACGGTCATAATGGCGACAGTGACCGCAGCGACTATGGTGCAATGGTACAATTGTCATAGATATATACTGCATATACAACAAAACCCAAGAAAAACCAGGTATGCACTGATCACACTGGAGACGAACCGGGTCGGACCTGGGAATAAGCTGCTTTTTATCCAGGTCGAAAACTCAGGTCAACAGGCCCAGAATGTTTCTGATGGAGCGTTCACACTTTGCCACAACTCAGGTAGTTTGAACACAAACCCAGTAATATTCTGGGATTTTGGAGCAATGTGAACTGGGGTATTACAGACCCCAGTGTGTACAGAGTATGACCCCTTCTTTGATCCATCCCTTTCCCACAACCCAACCCTAACCTTCCCAATCTATGCTCCATCACCTCCCCACAACCTAACCCTAACCCTCTATACTTCATCCCCTCCCTGCAGCCTAACCCTTCCCTTCTATGCTCCACCTCCACTCTGCAGCCTAACATTAACCCTCCCCTTCAATGCTCCATCCTCTACCTGCAGCCTAACCATAACCCTCCCCTTTTATGCTCCATCCCCACCCTGCAGCATAACCCTAACCTTCCCCTTCTATGCTCCATCCTCTACCTGCAGCCTAACCATAACCCTCCCCTTTTATGCTCCATCCCCACCCTGCAGCATAACCCTAACCTTCCCCTTCTATGCTCCATCCTCTACCTGCAGCCTAACCATAACCCTCCCCTTTTATGCTCCATCCCCACCCTGCAGCATAACCCTAACCTTCCCCTTCTATGCTCCATCCTCTACCTGCAGCCTAACCATAACCCTCCCCTTTTATGCTCCATCCCCACCCTGCAGCNTAACCCTAACCCTCCCCTTCTATGCTCCATCCCCTCCCTGCAGACTAACCCTAACCCTCCCCTTCTATGCTCNATCCTCTCCCTGAATAATAACCCCAACCCTCCCCTTCTATGCTCCATCCCCTCCCTGCAGCCTATCCCTAACCCTCCCGTTCTATGCTCCATCCCCTCCCTGCAGCCTATCCCTAACCCTCCCCTTCTATGCTCCATCCCCTCCCTGCAGCCTATCCCTAACCCTCCCCTTCTATGCTCCATCCCCTCCCTGCAGCCTATCCCTAACCCTCCCGTTCTATGCTCCATCCCCTCCCTGCAGCATAACCCTAACCCTCCCGTTCTATGCTCCATCCCCACCCTGCAGCATAACCCTAACCCTCCCGTTCTATGCTCCATCCCCTCCTTGCAGCATATCCCTAACCCTCCCCTTCTATGCTCCATTCCCACCCTGCAGCATATCCCTAACCCTCCTGTTCTATGCTCCATCCCCTCCCTGCAGCCTGTACTGTATTTTCCATTGTTTTATGAAACATTGAAGAATACAGAATGAATATTATATTTGTAAAGCATGATCAATCCTTTATGAGACCACGCTGGCACCATTGCAGAGTTATTTTCTACAATATATTTCACACCGACATCTCCCAGAGACTACACCACTGGAGCCAGTCTCTGCCGGCCCATAATAATAATGAGCTGGTTTCACCCAACGTTGTGACTTTGACCTATTTATGAGGGTAAGCATAAAAATATCAAATATAAGTCTATCAAATACTGAGCGTTGTTGGTTTAGCGCATGTAGTGACAGGAGCTTTATCCGTTTTAATCTTGTTTAGGCGTAACCCTGCCTCCTACTGCTACGCTGCTATTTGCTGGTATTTTTTCCTCTTTCATGAATACAGATGAATAGAAAATATTCAGATCAGATTCACTTGATCTTCTACAATTATTTCCCCCAGTTTATCTCTTAGTGGGCCGATAGATTGCATTTCTCTTGCTGTTTATGTGCCACATAGAGTTTTTAGAATTACACTTGCTATCTATAGCAATCTGGTTCTCAGATTCCATTCTTGCTAACCCGAATTTCCTTGTGCCGCTTACATGTGTGTAATTAATTGATCCACTTTGCATGTCTTTTATTTATTTCTTTTTTTTTTCTGTCGCGTATTTATAACCGTTGTTAACTTGATGTGATGTTCTTCGGGAAAGTTAATTTGGTCTCGGTGCATTTGTTTATTTGGTATTCACCTCTAGTTCTTAAATGTACCGTTACCTCGACATCGCATATAATAAATCTTCTATTAGATAGCACTTTGGTCGCAGCCACGGTCTTATCAATTGAGCATTAATGCTGGCTGGGGATGGCGTGATGGGAGGGAAGAAACATCTCGTTAATCCCCAGCCCGTGGTACTGTACTTGTATTATTATTGCAGTATTGTATAATAGAGGCTGGAGTCATGATGCAGAAATGTGTATAATTCCTTCCCCCTTCCCCGCCATGACACGAAATGTGGTGGAATTCGCCTGATCTCATTAAAGTGCTGACTGAATTTGTGAATTTTTGGGACATTTGGCAAGTATAGTATATTGCTTGTTTACATCCACAACTGCTATGTATAAACATGGAGTTACTATAGACCATAGACCTCCTGACTAATTAATATGGCATTTACTTAAACCATCAAACGTGTTTTAAGTTTTTTAAGTTAGGTTTTTTTGAAAGAGTGCCATGCAAAGCTTTGAAACAAGTCTAAACAAGTAATTACGCGCGCATGTGTGTACCCGTGTAGCTCAGTAATGATAAATGACAAAATGTCGTTGATCCCATTTAATTTTTTCTACACTGAAATATTATTGACAATGATACCACCATGAGACCAACAGCAGTTCCTGTTTTCCTGATATCCTTATAGAAGATATAAAGGCAGGACCGGTGGGCCCATTAGGCAGAGGCGGCAGTGAAGCAGCATTTTTTTTAAAAAAAAATTTTCAAAAATAAAACATTGGAATAAAAATAAAAGAAAGAACCCCCCAAAGAATAAAAACCGCGAGGGCAGACGGGAGGCCGTGCGGTCACAGTGCCGCCCTCCTTTGTATTAGAAGCAGCGCAACGTCACGTCGTTATCACGTCACGCTGCACGTCACTTCCCTGCGAGGGGCCGTGGTGCTAGGTCTGCCTAGGGCGCCCGCAGACCTAGCACCGGCCCTGTATAAAGGCCACCTGTGGCTCATTTATGATGCATCAGGAAGCAATGGACACAACTGTGCTCCATCCAGAAGATCTGCCTGGCGATCTGCTTTTGATATATAGTATAGCATAATATAGATATATAGTGTAAATCTATACATATAATGTGTTGGGAGTAGATTGTGTTTAGTACTTTGAAGTGTTATATAAATGTATTTCTCTAAAGGTCATGGTCCATAGCTCTTCACTCTGAAACAAGCTGGTTGGGGTTTTGGAAGTGGATCATACTTTCTACACGATTAAAGAACACTCTAGCAATCCTAACGAGAGGATTAAGAGGTGTTGGTTCTTTTTGCAGTTCCAAGTGGGAAATCTGACAGAGTAGATTAACATCTGTGTTTCATTCACATGAATTTAAGTGTTACGGAATAAAGCTTACACACTACTTCAAGCCTAATACACTTCGCACTTCCCCAGTATAAGACTTATGTGGGAATAAACACATGCAAATATCTGTTGTCAGAGGTTGTGCGGGCAATGAGGCAGACTAAGGGCCTGACATGCGCAGACAGGGGTTTAGACTCGGGCCTCAGGGGCAGATCAATGGGGTGTGGCCTTATTCAGGGCAGGGGGGCAAAGTAATGAGGCAGACTCTGGGTCTGACATCCACAGACCTTGTTCGAACATGACAGACTCGGGCCCCAAGGGTACGACCAGACTCGGGCCCCAGTGGCAGAGCAATGGGGCGTGGCCTTAGTCTGCATTAGTGGGGCAGGGCAATGAGGCAGACTCTGGGACTGACATCCACAGACAGGGGTTTTGAACGTGACAGACTCAGGCCCCAGGGGTACGGCCAGACTCAGGCCCCAGGGGCAGAGCAATGGGGCGTGGCCTTAGTCTGGATCAGTGGGGCGCGGCTATGAGGCAGACTCTGGGACTGACATCCACAGACAGAGGTTAAAACATGACAGATTTGGGCCCCAGGTGTATGACCAGACTCGTGCCCCAGGAGCAGAGAAATGGGTGTGGCCTAAGTCTGGATCAGTGGGGCGCGGCAATGAGGCAGACTCTGGGACTGGCATCCACAGGCAGGGGTTGGAATGTAACAAACTCTGGCTTTAGATTCGTCTGTATGGGCTGGGGCCGAGCAATGTTTCAAACTTGGGGCCGACTGTGCTTACAATGTATTTATAAACAGCTCTTGGCAGTCATAAATGGAGTGTCAGGCACCCCTCCTACTCTCGTAAGGGACCACTCCTCTCCTAATGGCCTCTACAGCCGAATCCATTGCACCCCCTGTAGTTACTTTCCTGCTGACAGAGATACAGCACTAAACAGTATACATCCCTTGGTTTGTCTCATTGGCATGGCATGCTTGTACTTGTAGTTTAACAGCCAGTGCTACATATGGTGTAAGCCTGTGTGATTCATGCGAGACAGCGCTGGCAATCTGTCGACTCGCAGAGAGTGATGAAAGAGCGAGACTCCACAGCGCTCTGTATAATAAAGATGGCTCTCAGCCACCCGGGTCAATATAAATTGAGTAGGATCTCGCAGGCTGCTTGTGCCTGCTGACTATCAGTCACTTGGACATGGCTGTTAAATCCAGAGGAAATTGAATCGCTTATCAAACATCTTTCAGAAGAGAAACCTGGTCGCCTGGCTCATTTCCCAAAATGAGAGTCATGTCTGGGCAGAAAGATGAGCTTCATGGCAGATACACACAGGGGGAGGCCGTGGTAGGAAAGGATGTACCAACATGTGCTCTAGGTGTCCATGCTGGAGCAGCGGTGATTGACACCTTTTAATAATTCCATGGGTGGGGTTTGGTTGTTTGGACCGAAGGGTCTTAATTCAACACTTTGTTTTCTGAGCCAGCAACAGCAGTCAGTCAATCAATCAATCAATCAATCAGAATTTCCCCTAACCCTTCCCCTATTTTTCCCCTTCTCTCATTCTCCATATTTTGCTGCCTAATTCTAACCTTCATCTTGTAAAAGCCTAACCACAATGCTTTATCTCCTACAGCCTAACCCTACCCCTCCATCTCCACTTCCTAACCTCAACCTTCACCTTCTAAGAGCACAGCTATAACCCACCATTTACCACAGTCTAACCCTAACCTTCCCCATTTAACAGCATAACCCTAACCATTTATCTCCTGTAGCCTAACCCTAACCTTCTCTTTCATAACCTTCCATCATTCACAAACTTTCCATTCTAACAGCCTAACATTAACCTCCCCCCTCTCACATCCTAACCCCAACCTTCCCCTTCTAACAGTATAACCCTAACACTTTATCTCCTGTAGCCTCCTAACCCTTTCACATCCTAAACTCAACCTTTCCCATCCAACAGCCTAACCCTAATCCTTTATCTCCTGTAGCCTAACCCAACCCTCCATCTTCATTTGCCACTGTAGCTACACTGCAGCCGGGTCCTCAATAGCTCCACAGTTCAATCATAGAAGGAAACAACGGAGATGTCCACTGTATTACAGCCATTCAGACCGGGAAACGCGACCTTCATAATTTGTTGCTATTTATATAATTTCTGATTCTGTCATGAGATCTGGAATACATAGACAGTTAGTCATCCCTGAGGACTAAGATTGGGGACACTGCACTAATATACATAGATCATTGAAAAATATTGCAGTTGGAAGGTATTCAGTTACTGTACATCAGCGAGCACAAAGTCAAGTTCTCTTCTGTCATTAAAGTCTTTGCTACTTTGCTTTCTTGGAACATTAGCAAAAATTATCCTTTAAAATAAGTTTGTGCCTAAAAGATGGATTGGTTCAGAGAAAGTGGGATGAACACCAGAGAGCAATGAAATTAGTGCCATTTCATAGCTAACGACCAATTACTTATAAATAGCTCTGCCGATGCCGTACTGTCACAGGAGCATTCATTATGATGTTCATAATGAAATACCCATGCAGTGTTGAAATCCTTTGATAGATCTCACACTATTTTCAAGATGGCAGATGATTGTCATGTCATTTCAACACACATTTTTGCCACACATTTACCAATTAAGATGATATATGCCATCAAATCTTGTCGACCCATCAAACAAGTAAACAAAAGGTATCCGCGCAATGGAAATAATATCAAGGATTTCAATACACATGCAAACTAGACTATGTGACGCCAGTAGGTAGACCAACATCCAAAGTGGTCACCAATACAAGGGGACCTTATAGCCTTTAGATCAAGAATGGCCAAAGTTGGTTCTGTTGAGCTAGCAACGGTCAATGTTTTTGTCTTCTAAAAGAATAACCAATTAGTTAACTAACAAAAGCTGTACAAATGATGTTAGGCAACTGAAAATCCATCTGTGCTCCAACAAGGATATATAATTCTTAAGTATGGTTCACCCATCCAATGATGTGTATTGAGACAGATCACAGTCTGGTAAGAAAACATAGACAGCGGACAACTTTTGGTAGTTCAGGTCAAGATAGTTTGGACACCACAATGAACCTAAACTGAATGTTACCCTAAACCTGACCCTAACCCTCCCCTTTTGTATTGTTCCAATCTTAGTATAAACTTTTATCATCTAAAGCTTCTGTAATGCTAAAGTTAACCTTTTGTGTTGCCGCTAATATAGGCCTACTTACACTGCCGTCAGTATGGTGAACTTCAGCTAGTCAGACATGCAACTGCATCCTATGATTCTGTTAGGAGACCTGGAAAATATGGATTTCTGGTAGATCATAAGGACCAGGTTAATCTTTAGGTACTTTAGGTGCTGGAATTAATATTTTTGATTGGATAAAAACAATTATCTAATTTCATTGCTTTGGATCACCAAAACCTAACCCTAACCTTCCCCTTTACTTTCCACCCCTTCCCACAGCCTAACCCTAACCTTCTTCATCTATGATCCACACCTCCCAACAGCCTAACCTAAACCATCCCCTTCTATGATCCACCCTCTCGCACAACCTAACTCTAAACTTCCCCTTCTCATTGGTTACCTTCCCTGTTGCCTAACCTAAAACCTCCCCTTCTATAATCTGCCCCCTCCGCACAGCTTAACCCTCTCATAATATTTACAGTAACCTCCACGAGTGATGCCATCAGAGAGTAAGCACCAGAAAGACGAAGAACCGTTTCTATAGTGATTGGGTGAATAGGCATATTTGGCCATATATAACGATTCATTAAAGAACATTGTTGAAATGGTATTATTTTCGATGAGACAGATGACATTTAGAGGACTTCTGTGTTATTTTTTGAAATATGATTTTCGCGCAGGAACACATATCCCCTTATTCCGATAGTGTGTTCAAACATGTTTACCAGCAATAAAGAGTCAGAAATATGATACAATATGTAAATGACTGTGTTCTGCCTGGTAAATGGCATTGTCACTGTATTGGCACTTTCGCTCCTGACCTGAAGCTTTACGCTTAATGGGTTCGTCTCCAGATTCAATTTGCATGCGGACAAGAATAATTAGCATACAACAGACCTCTCTTGCATGGCACGGGGCTATTTGCATACTAATGGCCCTATCATTTGCATAATTAATACTGAAAGCCTGATGGGTCACGTTCAGTATGCCCAAAGGGCTGAAGCAGGGAAAGGGTTAATTCTTTGACCTGAAAGAGCTCCTGGGATAGGGGGTTTCCTTTTAAGAGGCTAAGCGTGTGGGATTTGGCGTGGGAAGGCACGTCAAACAAAGAAGAGGGCCAGGGAGGGGAGAGCTATGTAAAAGGAATATGCAAACTCTTATGCTCCCGCATGTACCCCATATTCAGAAAGAGAAAAGCAAATAAATGCAGAGAACAACACGGGATAAACCTAGAAGGATGACAATGGCTGCTGAGCAGTAGTTAACCTGTGTTCATATGATGGGCTGTGTGTCCGGACAGTGTGATGTGGTGTCATTAAATGGAAGTATAATTGTGTCATTGTGGAAGTATAAGGAGGCAGACATACACACACACACACACACACACACACCAGGCTGTATGTGCTGGCAAACACACTTGTAAATAACAACAATGTCCACATGCTGACACCCACACACAATTGTGTCTGCAACGGCAGCGAATGACACAATCACCAGTCCACACATGTAGATACAGACAGTCACAGCTATTCTCGACACACAAACACACACTGGAAACTATCTCCAACAGTGATGAAATACATACACACACGCATATTCAACTCCATATAAACAGCTAACAATACAAATATCAGTTCATAAATGCAGCTACACGCACCTATTCCCAATAATCAAATATACACACATATCCCCAGTCCTCAAATATACACACACAAACACACATATATCTCCAGTCATCAAATACACACACACACACAGACACACAAACACACATATATCTCCAGTCATCAAATACACACACACCTGTCCTCAGTCATACAATGCACACACACATACATACATGCAGTTACACATGCCTATCCCCATTAATCAAATATACACACATTTCCCCAGTCCTCAAATACACACACACACACACACACACACATATCTCCAGTCATCAAATACACACACACACACACACACACACACACACACAAACACACATATATCTCCAGTCATCAAATACACACACACAGACACACAAACACACATATATCTCCAGTCATCAAATACACACACACAGACACACAAACACACATATATCTCCAGTCATCAAATACACACACACACACACACACACACCTGTCCTCAGTCATACAATACGCACACACACACACACACACATAAACGCATACATGCAGTTCCACACACCTCTTCGGGAATACTGCTGACATGGGTCTATTTGCGTTCTATTTGCAGTATGATCCAGATTGTGACCCCCTCCCCTCTCCCCTCTCTGCTGCTCCTCAGTACATATGAATAGACATAGCTATTATTACATCTCCTACTACAGCCGCGCGGTAACCTTTGGAATTTGTGTGTGTGGTTATATTCCCTATCTCTTCCACATTGATTTTCCCCAGGGGTGCACCCTCCCTGCCCTGCCCACATGAAGATTGTCTTTTATATCAGGGAAATAAGAAAGAAGCCGCGTTTCTGAAGTGAGACGCTCAATCTCGCCAGGGATTGTTTTCCTTCTGCTTTGTAAATACTGCTCTCTGCGGAGGAAAGGGTAATGTGACATTACATTAAAAGCATCACACTCATTTATATGTAGGTGTCATCTGTTCAGTAACCACTCTAGAACAAGGGGGCATCCGAAATCCGTATTCTCTGGATAGTGTTTATTAGACTTAAAGGGACTGATTCAGTTCTGTCATACTTATTGATGTTTTATATGCACTTTCCAGGAGATCTCACACTGGAGAATAGTGGCAGCTTGGGGGTGGGGCTATATGACATGACTTATCTAAATGACTCCCGGAAGTTCCGCCCCCGCATATCAAATCCGTGGAAGTTCCGCCCCTGCCTATCAGTAATGTGGAAGTCCCACCCCTGTCAATACCGCAATCCATGTTATTAACAAGGATTGGGCAAGGCATGAGAAAACAAATTACACTACCAAGGCCTACTCTAGGTAAGGATATTGGTAACAGCATTGGCAGGGGGATGGAACTCCCTTCTTCCACACCATGAAGCTCAGATGTGGGCAATTTGCCTGCTCTCTTTTTTTAATCTGATTTCAGACAGATCATGTTGGAAGAAACATTTGCTCCATGGGGGTATTCCTGCTACTCCTAGGGCTAAGAAAACTCCACATAGAGGTAAATTCAAAACAAAGGAGTGGACCTAAGCTTCTCTACTAACTACATGACATGTCATGCGTCTGTGGTTGCTATGGAAATCACACTGAAATCCTGCAGACTAATAAATCAGCATATTTTTTTCCACTGGCAATGGACCGAATTCTGCTTTACATCTGGTCTCCCACTGCAGATTTGCACGAGCGGATTCCCTGCCGTATGGAACTTCGATGGTACTGAGGGTGGGACTTCCAGTAGTGATTTACATATAGTAGTATAGCCCCACCTCCACAAATAAGTTAAGGCAGGGGTCTAGCAGAGTACGCGCACTGACTTATGGGCATGCAGGAGGAAGGATCTGGTCCCATGGCTCATTTTAACTTTTACCTTCATACTATGGCTACATAACCTGTGATACCCCCTTCTACCTGGGGGGTACTGTGGCACCTTAAAACCAAAACACCAATGATAACACTATTTTCACCAACCTATCACAGTCAGACAGTGAAGATAAAGGCTTAATAATGGGAACTCAGAGAAAACACAGAGAAACAGTAACGCATTAACATTCACTGCAGGGTGCAAGCTGGAAGATACTGTATGAATAAAATGATTGCACCGATTAACATACAGTATCATCACCTGCGTGTTATGTTTATACATACATATGCATTACTGACTGAGGACTATTCCTTCAGCTGTACAGAAGGTTTGTCAGCCTTTTATAGGTTATTGATGCACTGGAGTAATGGAAATCCTTTGAACACACACCATGGGGTCTAATGTACTAGGTCATACATAAAGAAAAGAAATATTTACTACACCGGCACCAGGGTCTACATGTAATAAGCTATGGGATTTCCACTCTGTAACAGGAAAGTGAGAGTTAGAATCTGATTGGTTGCTATGGGCAACATCTTCACTTTTCCTGTCCCGGAGCTTAGTAAATATAGGCCAAGGATATGTCGCTGTAACACAGAATTGGGGGGGCTTTATATAATTTGTACATTAGATGCATGGTTTGGGGGGGATTTATGTGGTCCAGGGGTCGCACCTACCGCTCATCCACATGAGCGACTTAAGGCAGGGGTATAGAAGCATAATGAGGAGAGGGGGGAACGCCAGGGTGGTTCACTTTCCTCTCCCGATCACCCGCACAGCTCTCAGCATGAATGGAGTTTGTGCAGGGACCTGAATCTGGTCCTAGGTCAGGGGTTCAAGTCTTCAGAATAGTTCAGCAGTCTTCATGATCATCAATCAGCAATTTCACTCACATGTCTCAGATAGGGAATGCCATGGGAGTGTAATTCCAGCTTACATGCGGACTCTCTGTATGTACTTATCCCGTCGGATCTTACTCATATAACACAGCTTTATATAAAATCAATGCTTGCTTGGCCTTCACATCCGTCCCAGCTCCATTGCTGATTACAGTTGACTCTCCCTAACACACTGGGGTACTATTAAATGTACAAGGAAAACTGAAAACATATAAACATCACACGGGTCATGAGGGTTTGTGAGTGATCTTTGCAGAATACAGTAATACAGTTTGGTTTGTACTTTGCACATAACATTTTTCCTGCACCTTTATACAACCATACCTGTACGTATCGGCTCCATAGGAAGGGGGTGTGGCTCGATTCTGTATGGGTGGAGCAGGGGTGAATGGAGGATTTTGGAAGGGGAGTTTATATATATATATATATATATATATATATATATATATATATATATATATATTGGGTATATTAGGTGTCAGGTGTATATTTTGGTATATATAGCATAGATTAGTGTCTAGGAATGGGACTATATAATGTATGGTGCGTGTCACTTCTATATGCCACACACATTTTAGAATGCCATCTCAGACCTCTAATTTACTTCATACAATGTTCCAGCTCCTAATACTTAATATAACCCACATATAATACAGCAACATTAAGGGGGGTTTCTGGGCAACCAGAAACCCCCCCCTGCGTTTGCCTATGGCGGAGCAATGCAATGTGTCAAGGCGCTGCTAGAGTTTGACAGCTTTAAACAGTGCTCTGCACTCCATGAATGAACGCTGAGTGCTGTTAATAAACACATAGCTTCATATATTACTGATAACCACAGTCTCTGGCCAGTGAGTGGGTGAAAATGGCCTATGTTCAGTTAATAAGCGTCACATGTTTCGCTTGAACTCCTGTGAAGTGCATGCTAAATGCAAAGAGAAAGGGTCCTTATGGTAATGCAACAACTATTAACGATCTGGACTACTCCGTTGCCTCATAGAGTCCTCAATGCGTCTACTTTTCCTATTTATTGTACTTCCTCAATGTGCAGTGTTATAGGCATGGAGTATAATATATGCCACCTCTTATATTCCCAGTTACATACACTTAAAAGGTGCCCGATGGCAAGGAAGGAGTTAATATTTGACTTTTAGATGCTTCATTTAACATGTATTTGGGACAGAATGTTTTCAGCAGGAATAGTGGCATTCAGCACCACGGACAGAGCCGAGCTGTATAATTCCGCTGCAGACGCATGTACTGAAATCACCATTATTATGACAGCAATCCACCTGGTACACTAGTAAGATTTTTACAGGAGGCTTCTCCCAAATGCACGGCAATAATTCAGGAGAACCCTCCCAGAATATTTAAATGACTCCCATCTGAGAGGCAGGAGCGGAGGACGAGGCGAGGTGCGATTTCTCAGTCACTTTTCCACCCTGTCACTTTTAATCATGTTTTAGTATTTTATACAGGTGACCCGCAGGAATGAGATACAGTCAAGCTGACACAGCCGAACAGCGGGAATCAGGAGCTTTTACTAGACCTCAGTTCCCGGTCCGAACGGCTGTATATTGCCAGTGATAAAGCCGACAGCTTAATGTGAATCTCTTTAATGGCAACGGGTATGCTGGTCGAAATGTCACTATTCAGTTACTCATTCCTGTCTCTGATTATCCCCTCTCCGACTGTGCGGGAGATACTTTAGACTGGATTGCTACTGGGCTACTGTAGCAAGCAGGAAAGGTTTGGGTTAAACTAGTTTGATAGGGTTAGGCTGCAAAAAAGAGAGGGTTAGTGTTAGGCTTAGGCTTACCCTTAGAGGGTAAGGCTGCCTGAAATATAAGGTTAGACTGCTTGAGAAGGCAAGGATTAGGGTTAGCTGTTGGAGATATAAGTTTAGGCTGCAGGAAGGGGAAGGTTTGGGGTTAGGCTTTTAGAAGGTTTGAAGTTAGGCTTGAGGGTTAAGGAGTAAGGCTGTAAGAAGAGCCCCCCTTCTGTAAGCCTGGCATAGCCATAGCTGATAGTTGGAAAAGCATCTTGGGATTTAAAGCATCAAAAGGCCATATAGGCTAGAGCCCCGCAACTCATGTGGCCCCACACTGCCAACTCCACAAAGTGCCTCCCTGCCACAGGTAAACACCATCGCTTCTCCAATCTACCACTGCTGCAGCCGGAACCCATGGCCAATCAGGCCCCCCACCCACTCCAATCCTCCACTGCTGCGGGAGCCACTGCCAATCGGAAGCCCCGCGGCCAATCGGGGGACTGATTACTACGGCGGAGGCCCCATTATAATTTTATTGCTTGGGTTATACCAGAGCCTAGGGCCGCCCCTACAGGCCTGTACTAAACGCTACTTCACAGGAGCGCTTCTAGAGAGAGAGAGAGACTTTGCCTGTATACACTCCGTGCAGCCATTGGCTGATGCCAAAATGCTGACCGCGCCAATTCTTAAAACAAACGCAATCACTTTTCTTGAACATATAAAGTCTCTTTGAAAATTGCCTTCGAGATAACATTTCCACTGCGTCACGTTCAATTAAATGAGCTGAACTTTGCCATATATCTAATTATCCCCCAAAAATATATAATGTTCAATCAAATGAGATGAATTGAAATGTTCTCATATATTAAACACTTTCACAAAGTAAACTGCTTTTTATCCTTAGATTAAGTGTCTTCCCAAATAATAAAACGCAGTGAAATCTGAAGAGGAGTCATTTTAAATAATGTTTAATATAATAAGTTAATTCCATTATATACTGTATTTAGCTTTATAATACTAGTACAATTTAAAGGTTCAATTACTGTCATTGAGTATATATACACTAAAATACTAATGATGCTGCATATTTATATAGTACATCAATACATGATAAGAAACTGTTTCATCTGATCAGTGTGTACTCTGTAGAGATCCTGCAGGATGGTATCACATAGTCTGTGGTCGTTCTGATCTACAACGATCTACACGATGTCTGCAGAAAATCTTCACAATCCTCAGCAACAATCCCCATTCATAATTCAGTATAGAGCCACCTGGTGGATGAGTATGTAATTGCAGCATATTACTACAGCAAAGGCTTCTGGGATGATCAGCAAGAAACTGAAGACCAGTGTGTAGAGGGACATTGTGCAGTTGGAGATCATTAATAGAAATCTTTCAAACCTTGCAGCTGATGGTTTGCATTATGCTGGGTACAAACTTACATTATGCAGACGATCAGCTGGTGTGAAAGATCTCAGTAATAATTTCTGTCTACTCTATGATCCTGTATACACTGTCTAGTAGTTGATCATCTCCAAACAATCCCAGAAACCTTTGCTGCAATAACACACTCATCCACAAGGTGGCTCTATACTGAATTAGCAATGGAAATTGTTGGTCTCAGGATCGTGTGTCAGTACATACTGCAGAAATTGATCCAGATTAAAGTCTAAAGTGACTTAATGTTCTGTAAGCAGAAGTCTCTGACCCTACTACCTCCCAGCCCACCTTGCATAATTTTTTGTAGCCAGAGGGAAAATAGTTCCCCACCAGACAGTTCTTTTAATGTATGAATCTCGGGTCTGTACAGTCGGAGTTCCGTCTTGGAACATCTTTCACAGACATGTGCATGGATTGGAGTCCACACTCCGTACTATACCTGCTTCACCTACGTTTAAGCAAGAGGTTTAACAGTTTAGGAGACTGGTGGCTTTTCTTCATTATGGCAATGGGATTGGATTTCCCTTATTCCCCTTATTGGGATTTTATTCCCCTTATTGGGATTGGATCCCCCATGTCCAAACAAAGGGCTCTATTTATAAAAACTGGTGTTAGGCGATAGCACCAGTTTTTAATGAAAAACTGGCTCTATCGCCTTTAAATACCAGAACGTGTATTTAAAAAGAAGCATCGGCAGTGAAAACAATAGTTTCCACTCCACTGCCAATGCATATGTCTTCGGCAGCCCGGTCTAATGTATATGGGCCGGCACTATCGCTTATTTAAAAACGCTTTGTCTCCGCTCCCGGCAAGAAAACTCCGCCAGCCTGGGCGTTAGTAACCTAAATCCCTCCCACCCCCTCTCCTAATTGGTTGATCCCCACCATCTCCCTCCCTCCCCTTCTCACTCCCAACCTCCATCTCCCATTACTCCCTCGTATATATTAATTAAAAAAAAAATGATCGGATAACATTGCAGGACTTATGCAAGCCGAAGTGAGCCTGGTACAGCATCGCTTAGAATATTTTATAAATAGAGCCCAAAGTGTTAAATATGGTTCTAACAATCAGGGGTTACCGTGACTCAACTCAACCTGTACCCGCAAGACTAGGCACTATCTTAAAGCTTTCCACCAATCAGGAAACCAGCGACAATCTTTCATAACAAATCAGAGAGGGAAGATGTCACTTCTGATTGGATGAGCGAAAGGCTCCTGGCTCCTCTCTTGTCCCTGTTCTGGTCCATCTATTGCTCTTAACTGGATTATACTCCCTTGGAATCAGTTTAATAAGCTAGTTACTGGTTAATAGCAGATGTTAGAATGGAAAGGAATCTTATCCGCAGCCAATCAGCTTGTGTTTTTTTGTTAGGTGCATTTATCAGCATTAGACAGTGTAAAGGTCTAATCGAGGAGGTGTAGTGTAATATACCAGGAACATATAATTGGAGAACATATTGAGTTGGTAGTAGAGCCTTTTATTGGATATTGTCTTACTGACACCGCATAAGACATATCATAACAATTTTTTAAATTGTCTCTCTATTAACTCATCACTCAACCCCAGAAATTCACATGAGGCCTCCATATCAATAAGAAATCAAACTAAGACTGAACCAACTTATCCCCGGTGGTGTGTAATATTGAGTCATTTTAGTGGATATCCAGGAAGAGACTAAGAAATGTGTTTTACCTGCAAGGGGGGGAGACACAGGTCTTCAATGGAGAATGGACAGTATTCTAGGTATAGGGCATGATAGAGAGGTGGGATATTATGCAATGAGACGGGAATATGAAGAGGAGGAAGACTGTAAATAAATTCATTATCATTGTGTTTATGTAAATATACAGACAGAATTTTAAATCCAATCAGTGCATATAATATTTATTTTCTATGTAAATTATATTTTATTTTATATCAGGGCTAGAAGTGGGGGTGTATACTGGGGTATGTCATACCGACACTTCTCCCACTGATGTAATTGAAAAAGTACAAATCTACTGACTTTCATTATATTCTGTGTTTCCATACTATATTCTAAATGTCCATACCACCACTTCTAAATTTCCACTTTGACCACTGTTTTATATTATATATATATTTTCATAAAATTACACTAATAGTGCTTGATCCAGACCCGTGCATCTGCCTGAATTACAGGCATAATTTGCATGCAGAAAACAGCAGCACAAGCAGACCAATCGACGGCCCTAGGCATAGGCCAGATAGGAGGCCATCTAGGGCCCCGAGAGTCAAGGGATCCTGACCATTAAGACATGGCAGCTCTCCCCACTCCAACCCCCCACTGCTGTGGCCAATCATGAACCTCTGATTGGCTGTAGCAGAGGGGGATTTGAGCGATGGAGGTTTCCCTTCTAATTTTGTCGCTAGGGACTTGGCCAAAATCCGGGGAGTTTGCAACTCTGGCGTATATAAAGGTCAATGTGCAGTACAGGGCTGGAAGTGGGGGTATGCCATACTGCCATAACCGTTAAATAAAATGTAATTAATAAAATGAAGCAATTTTTCTTCTATAGAAACATGTCTCATCTGAGGTGACAATGTTAAAGTCTTAGCGCTCATATCAGGTATATTAATATCAGGTATGCTATGGGGTGTATGTGTCATTGTGGATCAGGACCTACTTCATTAATGTCAAGATAAAGCACAGGTCAAGTTATCAGCAGGGGTGCAAGAACATGAGGTATAATAAGTAGGTGGCACTTACACAGGACTTGAAGTTTCTGGCTGGAAGACTTAAAGGTATTGGGCATGGACTCATGGCCCACAGTGCAGGTGATCTCCACCTGGTCATCTGCTTTGGTCACAGGGAAGGTGATGATGCTCACCACAGTGAACGTTTTGCCGTTGGGATCCTTTGTTTCGGAGTTTCGCGCCCCTGTGGAGATTTAGAGAGTTATGTGACATATCCACAATAAATGATTGAATGGATGAGACAAATATTGTGAATTCACAAAGCGCCTCCAATTCGACCAAGAAATAAACCATGTATATATATATTTGCATGTCATACATAGAAAGTGACGGCAGATAAGCGCCACATGTCACATCTGTTATGCCCAGCTGTGTATTGAAAGCTATACAGAACCTAGTTTATAACCATATATTTATCCCAATCCTGTTGTTCTGTACTGTTCTGTTGTTTTAACCACTACCACTTATGGGAGACCAATCCCTATTCCACCTATCAACAGACTCTTTCAGTGAAGTCAATTTTTCGCATATTTCCTCTGAACCTGCCCCCCTCCTGTACCATATCCCTTCATATATGTAAAAACTTCTATCATACTTCCCTGTCTCTTCTCTGCTCCAAGCTATACATGTGTAGTTCCTCTGGTGTGTCTTTGTATGGTGTGTAACACAGGCAGTATATTAGTGTCTCTTCTCTG
>JABWIB010000354.1:15669-43150 GCA_016617825.1 Platyplectrum ornatum
TTTATTGATTTCACACATAGCATAAAGGTAAAAACAATATATGCTGTGTTATCTTCCTTTAGATGTCGAAAATGTTTTGTGGCTCCCAAGTTTTTTTTTTCTAGTGAAAACAGGTCCAAATGGCTCTTTGAGTGATAAAGGTTGCCTACCCCTGCCCTAGTGTATCAAATCTCCAAACTTCCTTAGAATGTAAGCTTGCAAGCAGGGCCCCTCTTCTCCACCTATTCAGTCTGCCTGTCTCTCATTGTAAGGCACTGCGGACACTTTGTAGCGCCTAATAAATCATCGTTAATGATAATACTAGTATGACATAAAGATGCAACAGACGTGGAATGGAATGATGGTGAGTGCTTTTCACTGATGATCAGAAAAGTGGCAATCAAGCTTTGCTATAAAGTGATCAAGATAAGGGCAGTGATAGCACGCCTGAAATTTCTAAATATTCGCCTTGCACAATACTCTTGTTGGTTTGCCTACCAGAGGTATGTGGAAGACTAGGTGTAACTCCAAAATTAACCCAAGATCAGTGACTTTCTTAAAGAGCATTACATGACTATTTTCAATATCCTGTCTGTCATTGTCATTTTTAATACCTCAGCTGTCTTCACAATGCCGGTTGCTTTAACCTGTGGCATGAAAGTAAGTCATTTAACAATGGACATACATTACTGTACTACTACTAAAGTTATGAAGTGGTCAAACATAGTCAAATTTAGATGCAGAGATTTGGCATCAACCACACTATCTCTGACAGGATTTTCTGAATCTGGCTTATGAATGTCCACTAAACATTTCTCTATAGTAGGATGTAGGTCAAGGAAGGTCTACAGTGCGTAATGTCTTTCTATCCACCGGGTCCTGAAAAGAGATTTTAGCCTTCTTCTTGTAGCTTCTGGGCCCTCAATAGAGATAGCAGCCTCAAGAGCATTTTGGCTCTTTGGGTGAGAGTCAAATAAAGTGTAACAGATCCACAGCAGCAACATATTTCTCACCATGGGAATTTCATAAGCACCTATGTTTAATGCATGGAAGCAGCAATGGGTAGTTACCACCATAGGGTAATGCTGAGATATAATTGCAGCAGCACCTTTTTGTTTTTCCTGCCATTGACCTTGCACCATCATATCCCTGACCACACAATTTATTCTGAGAGGATTTGCTGTGCAATATGTAGCCCAGTGAACCCATCACTGCATTCTATACATTTTAGGAACTTTTCACTTATAAAGCCACCTTTACTTACAAGTGATATCTGTTCTTTATTGTTACAGTCAGCTGTTTCATCTGCTATGACAATAAATAACTCATACACATCTACCACTATGATCCCACATTTCATTTTGAACATGCCATTTTGAACATGCTAGTATATTTGGATTTTTTTGCAGACTTGTTTAGATGTGATAGCAATATAGCAATAAAAATTTCAATAAGCCATTCAACAGCAATTCTTTTATTAATAGGAATAGCTCTCACCATGAGAACACACAACATACCGAAAGGACAGTTTACACAGCTTAAAGTTATTGCTTTTATTAATATTATTATTATTAATAATAATAATAATAATAATAATAAAAAATAATGTTTATATATAAGCAGGGCCGGATTAAGAACCACATGGGCCTGGGGCTGAAAATAATGAATGGCCCCAGTGGCCAGTGATGGATATGTGTTACACTGTGCCCTTCATCGCAGTATGTCCTTCTTTATTACACTGATATCATTAGTTGCAACGCTATGAACCTTTTTCACAATGGAGGCCTGGGGCTGTAGTCCCATTAGCCACATTGTTAACCTGGCCTTGTATATAAGGTGCCACATAGTTTCTGGAATTCTGTATATAGTAAATAGTACATACATAGGATGGGGTACTGAGAAGTGATACAACATACAAGCAATACATATATAGTGTGGGGGTACAATGCCATAGCATACAGTAACAAACATGGAATACATACATAGTGGGTAGAGAGTTGGAAAGTGTATTACACTAGAGAAAAACAGGAGGAACGACATAGCGGCAGGCTGAGATTGATAACATAAGGGTGGGGTTCCCTGCTCAAGATAATTACATCCAAAGAGAGGGGTGGACAGAACAGAAGACATTGGAATGAGGATGGAGGAGGTAGAGAGAATGAGGTGGGAAAAAGAAAGAGAAGCGGAGATATTGTATTACTTTTGAGGGCAGCAGACTTCTTTTTTCCCTGTTTAGTAACCATCGATGTGCCTTTAGTCCATTTAGGACCCTTCTGGTATTGACCAAAGAGTCTTCTAACAAAGAAGCTGCTATAAACAGGTAATCTAAATAGTCATCTGGTAAGATTAATGTGATCGTTTCCATTTTTTTTTTTTTTTATGTTTTGACTTGTTTAGACCCTTGAGGTCTAGGATTGTCTAAGATCTGTTTGCTTTTTTTTTTACCAGGTCTTTACCAGGATATCTGTCCCTGGGTGGTACCTGCACAATTACGTTCTGGGATAGTAAAGAGTGAATGCTTGCCAAGAGGGCATTTAATTCTCTGGGATTGGAAAAACATGTCCCTGGTGGTTTTGCCAGGAATTTCAGCCTGTAAACTTGATTTATAATACCCATAACCCATCTGTCTGTGGTGGTCAACTCCCATATGTGGTAGTACTGAAGGAGCCTGCCCCGCCACTACTTGGACCTGCCCCTGGACTTGGATGTCATTGCTGTTTAAAAGTTTTAACCATAAAGCCCTTTTGGATACTGATGCTGCTGCTGTAGTCCTAGCAGCTAGTCTAATTGCCTCCAGGGAGGCATCACACAAAAATTCTACACCCACCTGTAAAACCTGAATGGATTGGATAGTCTGGCCTCGTTTTGCCCCTTCTAAAACGTCAGCCTCAAGGCTGTTACACCACCCTCCGAGGACACGAGAGAGGTTGCAGTCATGCGTGTGCCAAGCAATGGCAGAGGACTGAATGCTCCGATTTCAGCCCTTCTCTTGCAGCAACCTCCTACTTGTCCGAGGAAAGAAAAAAGACACAGAGGACACAGGAAGTGGACAATATATACGGTCTAGGTGTCTTTTCTTTTTTCCTGTCTGTTCCAGTGAGGAGGAGATTAACCCATGCTGTGTTGCCATGGCCAGGCATTGGTAAATTATATGTCTATATTATATATGATTTAGTTTCCATTATTGTTTATTTAATGTGGATTGCAGAAAAGTTTAAGAACATAGAAAAGCAGAAATAATAAACTCATTTCACAATCTTTTATTGTATTTGTTCATTTGATTGTTGTTAACTTTGTGGAAACTCTTGTAGACCTGTAAGCAAGGGTAACGCTCTATCTACTTACCTTAAAAATTCCCAATTCACTACTCCATTTTGGAGATAGGAACCTGATCAGTCTTATAGGAATACTGATCTATTATATTGACTTTAGATAAAATAGGTAGTATTATTATGTTAGTGCAGGGATGTTACAGGAGTGTAGGATTGAGGTTAGGTTTTTTGAAAATGGGGGAGACAAGAACATGCTTAAAGTGGGAGGGGAAGGTGTATGTAGAGAAGGAAATGTTAAAAAGGTGTGTGCAGGTGATAAGAGGGGTGGAGCGGAGGAGATGGGAGAGGATGGGGTCAAGTGGGCACATGGTCAGGTGAGTAGTCTGTATAACATAGAGGACTTCTGTAGCCAAAGTGGAGGGAAGGTGGATAGGGGTGGACAGGAGTGGAGGGGTTGTGGTGTGTGGTGACGGACAGGGGAATGACTGAGCTGATTTTGGATGTGAAAAAGGTGTCAAAATCTAAAGCGGAGATGGTGGGAGATGGGAGTGGGGAATAAAGAATTACAGAGTACAATATACATGAAGAAAATATGACTATGATATCTTTAGATAATGACAATAGAGAATGTCTAGATTCACTAGTAGTACTTTGGAATGAAAATAAAATGAGTTACTCCTCGGATGAATTATTTGCACATAAATCCTAAGAATGCCAGAGACACAAAAGGCGTGGATAGGACTAAATTCGAAATAAAATATATTTTGTTTTCTACTAATCAAAAATATCGAAGGAATTCATATTTATGGATCGCAGCATTGATAGTCAGTGGGTAAGGTCTTGAAGGAAGCCATCAACACCAAATGTGGGACATTTAACTGCTCTAAAGGGAGCTACGCCCAAAGTCACCCCACTGGAATAGAGTGGCCACTGATATTCTCTTAACACTGCTGCTTTATAAAAGCACTTATTATATCCATTTCTCAATACGGCAATTTCCACTTCCTGTAAAGGTTATTATTTTTTTATATATATATATATATAATATAAAATGGATAAAAAGATGTATATACAGAGAACACAGCAGAGACAATGGGAGAGCACAACACACAGCAACCATCCCTATGACAGCAGGAAGCGGCGCTGCAGAGCTCACCCGCACGCGCTCGCTCTCCAACTTCCGCTGAGTTTCCGGCTTAGTGTTGCATTATGGGAGCTGTAGTTCTCACCTGCACCGCAAGGTCTTTCAAGCAGTGTAAATTAACAAATCAAAACTACAAATCCCAACGCGCCTCTCTGCCCATGTGTGTATGTAGCTTTCCAGTGCATTGCATCAGCTGTGAGCGAAAGTCAGCTCGCTGGTACTTTATTCATTGAGCCGGTATGAAGCTGTATGTGAGCGACGGGAACCCGCATGGGGTGAAGGTTCTGGCTGCTGCCGGGCTCTGGTCCAATCATGTGGAGATCCAGAGGCTGCAGCAGGAAGGTGAGGGGGTATTATGTGACTATAGAGATAAGTGTGTGTATATATATATATATATATATATATATATATATATATATATATATATGTGTGTGTGTGTGTGTGTGTATGTATGTACTGCTGTGTATGTGTGTATATATATATTAATTAGAAAATGTACTCTTACACACGTGTGTGACCTGATTGACAGATATGAGCAGCTGTTATATTAGAAGTGAAACTGTATATGAGGTGACATTTCTGTTAAACCCTATGCCAGGATTGCAGGCTTTTGGTTTCTTCGTCCTGGTAGAAATCAAAGATCAGCAGCATGGAGGTTAGGAGGGGGTTGATGATTACTAGCTCACTAATGATTCCAGTCAGTGATGTACATGGAATCGCTGCCTTAGCCCGGATACCGGGAGATTTGCCCACTCTCCTGGGATACCGGGAGATCTGCACAATATTTGGTTGTCTCGGTAATGTTGTCATCCCTGACCTACCTATATAAAGTACTTCTGCAATGTGTAAACTCATCCCAGTCACCAGAACATCTGAGGCTATAGAAAACACGTTATATTTCTACCCTTTCACATGATAATGTAAAATATCAAAATACTTGTGGGGAGGGAATGCATTTAGCCCCTGGTGTTATTTACCCAGCTTCTCCCACCAAATATTTGCAGAAATGTGGGAAATCTTGCTGAATGTGTTATATTATTCATGTAGAATGGCAGAATGTGCAGTATAATGTGTGATTCTTTATATTTTCACCCTCAGAAAGAGTTGTGCCCTTCCTGTCACAAGCTAAGCTGCCAGCGCTGCAGCTGGATAATGGGGCGTTTCTCTTCTCTTCTAATGCCATTTGTAGGTGAGTATCCATTAGAGAATGTCATTTGCCAGTGATGGTTAAGGTATCCATATTTGTGACATGCATCATCTTGGGTTACACACTTATTATAATATCCAACCAATCTACTCTTGAGCAAGGTGGCTGACTCTGCCAGAATATCCGGGAGACTCCCGTGTTACAGGCGGTTCTCCTGGAATCCTGGGAGAGTCTGCAGATCTCCTGGCACCTGGGCTGAAGGCAGTGGTTCACTGTAAATCCTGGGCAGGAGAAACCAAAAGTTGGCAACCCTGCTTGTTACCTACTGTTTTTCTAAGGCCAATCATCTGCTATAGAAACTTTTACATACTAGCCAAATGGAAAATGGCATCAGTGCAGAAATGGGGATCATGCGTTAGTGCTTAGTTAAATACCTTCACCATCTTCCATACTCGTGTTATGCAAGCCATCCCATCTGCCCTGCTGACAGAATGACTTGATATTAAGAACCGCACTGGATCTTTAGCAATAGATACAGCTGTACTGTCATTGTCCCACTTGGCTTCCTCCCTCCTCCATATTTCTTTATAGAGAATACCTGTTTCGCTCTCTTCCAAATAGAAAAGCTCTGAATTTAAAGTCACAGCATTGCCTATATACCTAAAAGTACAAGCATTTAAAGTTAAAACATAATCTATATCCGTGGTCACAGTGGAAATTCAGAAGTGATGGTAGTGAAATATAGTATAGAATAAAGTGAAAGGTAGAAGTAACGGTTTGGCATACCCTAGTATCCACCACCACTTCGGACCTTGATATGTATATTTAAGACATGTATTGATGTTCTGCTGCTTTTCCATTTTATATGCAATGGACAATCTGCTTTTATCAGTAAAATAATTATGTATACTCAGTTAACCTACTATACCAGATTGTGACTGAATTTAGTAAATGAAATGGGCAGTTATAGTAACTGAGACAAAAAGACATGTTTTCTAATCCAATAAAATATTTTCCCTGTAGGTATTTTTATTTATCAAGTGGGAAAGACCTGAATGACCTGAGTAATCAATGGCTGGAATGGGAAGCAACTGAACTTCAAGTAAGATAAAAATATATAAACACAATATATCCCATTCATTTTGTGTTGCTTTTTTTTTTATTTTAGCAAGTTCTTGATATCTGCTTGTTTTTTAGCCGGTGATCTCTGCAGGGTTATACGCACATGTGATACAGGGCAAGAAAAAGGAAGACACTCTAGCAACAATAGGAAAGCAACTCCAGCATATTGCCCAGGGTCTCGCAAAGAAACCTTACCTTGTTGGTGTGAGTATAACTTTCTTTATTCAAAATGAATTTCATTGTAATACAAAGTTAAATGATCAATGTGTTAATTTGATCATAGTGTCTTATCTTGTCTTCAGGATTCATTGTCTGTTGCTGATATTGTGGTTTGGGGAGCCATCTACCCATTCATTACAGATGTGGTTAGTTTGCCAGGTAAAACTCCTAACTCCTCTTTATGAGTATAATGGAAGAAAATAAGAAAACCAGCTTATTGAGTTGGGTTTTTCTATAGGAATCGTTTATCACTGTGTCATGTCAAGTAGCAAAAATATATACATTTTAATGATTGGGAAACAGCACCTTGTAATGTTCACCACAACACTCCTTCTCTTCTTTCTACATTCTCTCNGGGGGTGCGATATATATGCTTGTATATACATATCTGTATTTTATTTTGGTCTATTAGAAGAGCTGAAGAATTGGTTTAAAAAAATATCTGAACTTGAACCATGTCAAAAAGCTGCAGAATCTGTCTTGAAAGGCCAAGGCCCAATGGTCTTTAAACTATATCTTCAAAAATTGCCGCAACCTACTGTATCATCGAATACTTCTATCTGCAATGAGCAAGAGGTAGGGGTTGAATCATGTATCACGATTTACAGGTTTTTTTTTCCCCCATTTTTATCTGCCATAAAAAAAGTTCTCCGATTATTGTCCTTTGTTTTTCAGGGTGAAGATATAGCAGCCCAGGCTCTGTCTGAGGAGGATATTACTGCTGCTACTGAAGCTTGGTCAAAGGGGCTTGCTGATGCCCCAAGGCCAAGACAAAGACAGCATCCTATGTTAGTTGCTATTTTCTTTACTTCCACAACATACTCTAAAATATAGATTCCTCAGTACACACCCATGAGCATAATCACTCAGCCATAAAGTAGCTCTAAGTTACGTACACAATTTGTGCCTCCGAATTGTAGTTAACAGACCATATCCAGTTATGCATCCTAGCCAGTAGAGGTCACAAGTGTGAGAGATTTTGTGTTAAAATTTACTTTAATAATATTCTTATAAGCGGCTGCAATACCCACATTTTAGAGGAGACCAGATAGAAGTTTTAATGTTTTATCCCTGTATGTATACAGCTGGTGCTCCATTCAGAAGTCTGGATCTGCTTCGATTTGTAGCTCAATTCTAAACTTAATTGTATATAAATAAATGTTTCCGTTAATAGCATAGTATTTCCTGTAGTACAACATTAGATTGCACCTACTACATTGCTACATGGTTTGTGCAAGTATAGGTAGTTGGGTTTAGTTTTTGCTTTATTTTTTACATTGTTTTTGGCAGAACTGCAGCCATACCAACCATTTATAGGAAACCATTTTGTCAATTCCACTGTGTGTCTCTTGTTTATTTGTTGATTTGTTTCTTTTTTTTGCTTTTTTTTTTGTCTCTTATCTGCAGTATTGTGAAAGTTTTGTAGATTGTATTTGTTTTTTACGATCTAATAATTTTCTACTAATCATTTATATTAGCCTTCCACAAGAAGGAGACAAGAACATCTTAATTACCAGTGCCCTGCCCTATGTGAATAATGTGCCTCACTTGGGGAACATCATTGGCTCAGTACTCAGTGCGGATGTGTTTGCCAGGTAAGACCTAGGATAAATTATTTGTGCAGCATATTGCTTTGTGTAATTTACTTGCAAGTATTGTAGTATGTAGCTGTCGGATGTGTATGTGAGATAGACCAGAATATGTTCTATATTCTATATATCATTTGTGAACATCAATTTTTTTTGTTATTTTTACATTAAGTGTGAAAAACAACTTCCTTGTAATATAGTGAGACTGAGATCTTAATTATTCCTGGTTGTTGAGCAGTTATTAATGTTACTGACGTTGTCACGCCTAATTCCCAAATTACAAAATCCTTTAAATATGTCATGTCACATGCTGTGTTCAAGATTGCAACAGCAGGGATGTGCCATCATGTTGTAATCTTTACACACTTGATTGTTCAGGTTGTTTTGTTGTGTTGTGTTTTTAAAGTAACAGTATTCTATTTTCTTTTTCAAATCTATATATTGATCAGATGCACACATACTAGCGGTTTACATTTTTTTCCCCTATATCCTGTTTTCCTAAATGGTGTATTTTAAGTGAGTGATTTTCTTTCTTTATCTACCACATCTGACCACAATTCCCCCTTTATCAGGTACTGTCGGCTGAGAAACTGGAACACACTGTATGTGTGTGGAACAGATGAATATGGCACAGCCACAGAAACCAAAGCAATGGAAGAAGGGCTGACCCCAAGGCAAATCTGTGACAAGTACAATGCTGTGCACACTCACATCTACAACTGGTTCAATATCTCCTTTGACTATTTTGGCAGAACTACCACTGAGCAACAGACTGTGTAAGTATACAATACCCCTTACTGTTCATGTATTGATGGTTATTTGCTTCTTTTTTGTAGGGGTTTCTTATAGAATCATATGACTGTAAAGAAAGTGTCCTTACATTATCTGATATCCTATTACTAAGCAGATTCCTAATATTCCTGATGAGATGAAATCTTGCTGTTTTTGCAGAATTGCTCAGGATATCTTTAATCGGCTGCTGCAGAGAGACTTCCTGCTGAAAGACACCGTGGAGCAGCTCCGCTGTGAGACCTGTCAGAGGTTCCTAGCAGATCGCTTTGTAGAAGGAACCTGTCCCTTCTGCAACTATGAGGAGGCCAGAGGGGACCAGTGCGACAAATGTGGCAAACTAATCAACGCTGTGGAGTTAAAGGTACTGCTAGACAATATGTATGTGTGAAATGTCTTGTGAATCATAAGCTAATTCAACTTGTAGCTTGAAGAATGGAGAAAGTAGGGTGTATTTGCTAACCATGCTCTGCATACACTGAAAAGAATATACTTGCAGCATATGTGCTTCTGAAAAGCCACTGGAATCATGATGTACATTTATTTTAATGTTATCTGTTTTGTTACAGAGGCCACAATGTAAAGTCTGTAAAAAAGCTCCTGTTGTTAAATCGTCTCAGCATCTCTTCTTGGACCTGCCTAAGGTGTGTTATTTTGTCTCTTTGTGGAAATATTAAAAAACAATAGAAGAACAACAATCACATTACATCAAAGTCAAAAAGTTTTCCTGCACATGTGAGAGTTCCTCTGCATATTATTTAATGAAAGGTAGCGAAGGAAGCATCAGTGATTCGCAGAATAATACTGCATGTCATAGGGACTGGCACAAACCCTGCTACTCATTGGGTTTTTTATGTTCATGTGCCAAAGAGTTGGGTTTGCTTTCAGCTGATGTGTAGAATTTTAATTTAGTAAATATGTCTCTGCCAGAAGAATTTAGCTCTGTGGGGAAGTGGAGCTTATATAAGTTTAATATGACACATCTGACCTGGCAGATGAGTTATATATTGAAAGTATTACTATGTGTTCTTCACAGTTAGAAGAGCGTTTAGAGAAGTGGCTGGAACAGACCTTTGCACATGGAGATTGGACAGCGAATGCCCGTTATATAACCCGCTCCTGGATCCGAGATGGTTTAAAACCAAGATGTATCACTAGGGATCTGAAGTGGGGGACCCCTGTGCCACTGGAAGGATTCACAGACAAGGTGAGTTCATTCCCAGTAACTGAACAATTCTGGAGAGCATTAGACAGGCCACAACTAATGCATTTTTGTTTTACAGGTCTTCTATGTCTGGTTTGATGCTCCAATTGGATATATTTCAATTACAGCAAATTATACTGATCAATGGGAGAAGTGGTGGAAAAACCCTGAGCAGGTAGAGATGGACTGTGTTTTAAGTTTATATCCTGGTGTGTTCTACACATGTTTATTTATAGATATATACACACATACATAACGCATTGACACTATGTTCAGTGGTTTTGTTTGCTGTGTTCTTAGCAACGAGTGCGTTCTAATGCCGCGCCTAACAATGGCTGTGTTTTGTGTAGACGCTTTTTATATTTGCTCTTTACATTCTGTACATACACTATTATTATTTCTGTGCGAATGCTTGGCCTACACACTGAAATAAATTAGAACTAGGAGGGTGATATGAACTTTCTATTTGCAAGTTGTTTCCTGCAAAGCTGTCCACCCACTACACTATAACCAGTCGTAGTGTATGGCGTGCATTGTTATGTCTAATAGTAACAAAACTGTGCAGCAATTGGATCGTATTGTGTGCACAAAATGATTATCATTCAGTATGTGTTGGTTATGTGTTGTGCTCATCAATAGAAGCTTTTTCTGTCTTGGCATAAAGTAATTTTCTTCTTTCTGTGTCCAGGTCCAACTTTATAACTTCATGGCAAAAGACAATGTTCCTTTCCATAGTGTCATTTTCCCATCATGTCTTCTGGGAGCTGAGGATAACTACACAATAGTCAACCACCTCATAGCTACAGGTAATTGTTGAGAGTCTGATCAGTTCTTCTGTATATACATTTTGTGCTTGGTATGTTGTAATAGGGAATGAAAACCGGTAAAGTTAAAGTTGTCTGTAAGTCACTTAGTGTATTGCCCATTTGTGGAAATCCCTAATTCTTTACATTTGTTCCATCACATCTGTTGTATACACATGTGCTGTTAAGTGTGTAAGGACCGTTCATATAGGGCTCAACAATTCTTTTTATTTTATTTTTATATATAATTTAGGATCCACATCAAGAAAAAACAAAACTATAGTATGTGAGGAGGAAACATGGGGAGAACATGTATACTCCACACTGATGTGTTCCTAGTTCACTAGTGAATTCATGATGTGGTGAAGTGCCAAAGCTGCCTGGGTGTCTTTGTGTGTTATGTATATGTACTTTCTGACTATAATTTTTGGTCTTTCTTCTGATAAGAATATTTGAACTATGAGGATGGTAAATTCTCAAAGAGCCGAGGAGTGGGTGTATTTGGTGACATGGCAAAGGACACCGGCATCCCTGCTGACATCTGGAGATTCTATCTGCTATACCTGCGGCCAGAGGGACAGGACAGTGCATTCAGCTGGAGTGATCTGATGCTAAAAAATAACTCTGAGTTACTCAATAACTTGGGCAACTTTGTGAACAGGTAAAATAAGAAAAGGCAAAACTGGGCTTTCAACTTTGTGTAGTTAGTGTTTAGATGAAAATGTTTGTTTTTTTTTCTAGCAGTACACAAGCTAGAAGCTGTAATTCTATGGGAACTTATGGAACTTTATTTATCCAGGAATTGTATAGACTGCATAATAATATTTCCGAGTGTAACATAAAAATCCTTAATGATCCCTTTTGTTGCAGAGCTGGAATGTTTGTGCAGAAGTTTTTTAATGGACTTGTTCCAGAGATGGAGCTGCTTCCTGAGGACAAGAGGCTTCTGGCTCAGGTCACAGCAGAGTTGCGACAATACAACCAACTCTTAGAAAAAGTGCGGTCAGTCTTTCAGAAGTTTTGTATGACAGAGAGTTAACTTTTTTTTTCATATAGATGAAATATAATTCTAATATAATCAGATGTTGCCACTATGGGGAAGGTGTGGGAAGCTGTTATAACTGAAATTATCCAAAAAGTAAAAAAAATTATCTTTTCAGCATCCGTGATGCCCTGAGGTGCATTCTGAACATTTCCCGCCATGGAAACCAGTACATTCAAATCAATGAACCATGGAAATGTATCAAAGGAACCCCACAAGAACAGTAAGTTAAATACACTAAAATAACAATGATCACTGTAGCATAGCTTTTTCTTCTGTGTATATATAAACAATGCATAATTATTGTGATTTATTGCAGGAAACGAGCGGGCACAGTCACAGGCCTGGCAGTAAACATGGCAGCTCTTCTTTCAGTCATGCTGCAGCCGTATATGCCCACAATTAGTGTTGTCATCCAAGAGCAGCTACTTATGCCACAGGAAGCCGGTGTGCTAACCAGTGACTTCCGCTGTGTCCTAAACCAGGGCCACCGTATTGGGGCGGTGAGTAAACCTGTGTAATGACCGTGCATGCGAGCTGCATGATTGGAGAGAATAAAAGGAAATCACATTAAGGGTATGGATATGCCAGTTTTGAATAGAGAAGTAAGGTTCTTGTTTAGTTAGTTACCATCATCTGATTATTGTATAGTTTGCAACCAGTTTTTTTTACAATATATTGTTTAGTGGCTTTTGTGTGTGCTTCTTTTTATTGTATTTTTTTTTCTCCTGGTAATCTTTGTCTTGAATGATAGGAGCTGGACATGTACTCTGCTGTGGGTAGACTAGATTGGCCATGTATCTCTTTCTCTGTGTCACATTCTATGTTTCAAAGCAACAAGCCTTTCTTTGGCAGCAGTATAGAAAAATAAAGTTCACTTGCACTGTGTTAGGTGTGTTGTGAGGGTCTTGACATGTCTAATGAGCACTCATGTTATATTTCAGGTCAGTCCATTGTTTCAGAAGCTGGAGAATGACCAGATTGAGTCACTGAGGAAACGCTTTGGAGGTGGACAGGTAAGATTCATCAGTTTGTAAATAAAGGGTAGAATAATTCTTACTTAGACTTTCATCTACTTATTATTTTTTCTAAAGTGATTCCACGTATAAACGTAGAGGTAGTCATAATTTGGTCCCCCTTAACAAACATAATGCATTTCTAATAAATAAATTCTAGACATCCATTGACAAATATTCTTCTAAGGCTTTAAATCAAAGTAAAATGATCATTGGTGTGCTTTTATAACACTTCTGTTCTGTTTAACATACACCTACACACACACCTATTTATCATCACTTGGACAGTAGCCCAAATGACAGGGAGCTCCTTGGGGATGTAGTTCTTTCTCCTTCCTATTTCTTTTACTCTCCTTTTCTTCCTTTACCAGCTCTATGCTGACAATGAGTCACAGCAGGTAAATCCTTTGAAGTATATAGCTGAAAATGCATGTACGCTGGATGCACTTTCTATGGCATCTGCAACAGACTTGTGTTATCGTGAAATGTGTAGATGTTTCTGTATGTGCTAAGCCTCCTGTAACACCTGCGCCATGATTGTAACTGCTATGGCTCTTGTTATGAAAGCTGATGTAGAGATAATCCTTTTTCTAATTTCCATAGGTGAAACCAGAATCCAAAGCACCAGCATCTACACCAGATCCAGTTAAAGAAGTGTCAAAGATTGGTGACTCTGACAGGATAAAGGAACTGCTGCAGGAGGTGGAGAAACAGGTACAGTGAAAATGCTTTGTAGTATGATGTGGTAACTTATTTCATACAAAGGATGTGTACAAAGGACACTACAGAATACTCATTATCTCATGGTGAATATAAAGTTATCTGTGGGTTTATTTCATTATTGTTTATTATTATAGTCAGTGGTTGTGCCAAAGACTTTTTTTTTTTTTTTTACTTTACGTATGCCTTCCTGAGAACTGGTAAACATGAGCAGGCACTAATTATACCTTGAATATAGTGGCCTGCAGTGTTCACATTAGATACATGTAAGGAGAGACTACTTTCCCACACAGGCATCAAAAACCCCAACACTACTGCACTTAAAAGGAGGGTGGTGCAGAAGTCTGGATCATATGAAAGGGCAGGACACAGCCCATGTTTTATTATTTCATTACCTTCTTGTATGGACATGGCTTCTTTCTGCCCTACTGATGGATTAAATGTAACTATAAATCTTGATCCTGACATCTGTACCTATATACAGGGCTTAAAGTGCACATGTGCATTTTAACATGTGATTTTCCACACCCACTTTATTTAGAAAGCCTGGGTCTGATTCTTGTCATGTTTCTCTTATTTTTGCCACCTGGGAAATGTTGCTCTCTTGGTTACACCAATTGCAGATGTTACATGGTCATACAGAACAGTGTAAGCATGCTTGGGATAAATATAAGGGTATTCTGAGTCTTTAACAAAATAGCGAATAAAATGTTAGTATGGTTTAAATACACAATGGGGCAGACTGGATGGGCCATGTGGCTCTTATCTGCCGTCACTTTCTATACAGAATACTCATTCATGATGCGCTTCTATTCTACTTGGTTAGATTGCTTATTTGTGTTTTTTATTTTAATGACAATTCTGCTTTTCAGGGCAATCACGTGCGGGAACTGAAGAGTAAGAAGGCAGAGAAAGCGTTGGTTGACAGCGAAGTGCAAAAGCTTTTAGCTCTAAAGAAAGAGCTGGCATTGGCCGAAGGCAAAACACCAGAAGCCCCAGCTCCAAAAGGAAAGAAAAAGAAATAATTCTCTGATCACAACACATTGACTGCAATCTGTGTAGGCAGTCACATTTTGCTGAACCTGTTGCACTGAAATGGTTAACATTGGAAGCAGTCTTTTAAATAAAGTATTTGAGTTTGTTATTATGGCCATGGCGTTTGTCTCTAGCAAGTGATTGGAGCTACTGCTGTAATGGATTGCATAGGATTGCATGTGGAGTGTCTGTAACCAGGGAAGGATGGAGCTGCTCAATATTTCCTACATCAGTCTGTAGCAGCCAAGAGATAAATAGAACAGTGTTATAGCAACACCAATTACCTGTTCATCCTTGTTCCCCACAGGATACTGGGCAAAGGTAACTGATGCATTATAGATTACACATGCTATAGGGACCATATATCTAGCGCTAGAAAGTCAAAACCAGGAGCTATGCTAGAGCTTTTATACACACAACCTTAATTCTATTTTATTGTAAAGAAGGCATCACTATGGCAGGGTTACTAACTGGAATTTTTAGGTATTGCTTCTAGGAATAACCAGGACATTTCTTGTACCAGTGTTTGCTGTTTGATTAATTCATACCTTCAGCCCCAATTACTTCTCATCAATTGGTAGTAACTGACTGTTTAATTCAAGGCTTCATCGATTTACATAAATCATACACCACCTTATACTGGCATCCTGTTGAATGTAGGAGGAAGAAACTAAATGGGCAATTGCTGCTGTAATTAGATAACTGGTTTCTAACCAGAGACTACTTATACTCCCTCACCAAGGTTTGGTGGCAGCAATACTGAAAGCTTACCACACTTTGCTGGCCAGGGAACTTTAAGAGGAGTTGTGTTCAGTTACAGTTATTGGACTTTAATGGTAAGCCATTCTTCCATTGCTGTAATCCCTACTGCAGATGTTATTCTTCCTTTACAACAGTGATTCCTCAATATGATTACATCAGTGACCCATCAGACAAACATTAAGTGGTATAGCTAAAGGCCATGTATATTTGAAAAATCCACACAACCCAAAGCATCTTAAGAATTGACTGGGGGATGCTTGAAACACCAATTATAGTTATTACAAGTCTTTATCCATAGCAGTAATACTATGTAGCAATCTCAGTTGTGAGAGAGTAAAAACAATAGTGGCCTTATATATAAAGCTACAGTATATTTTGCTTGTTATAGTTAACAAAATTAACATTCATATATCAATCTACAACAAATTACTGTCTCTTAAAGAGCACTCTAGAACTAGACAGGTATACAGTATATGATATAAAAGTTACAAAAATGTCCATGACTATCATGGAGGGATTACACCAATACCTACAGGTGGAAAATAGTGTTAAAACTCGAGCATGCCAAGTAATTTACATACATATTTACACACATTACACCAACGCTGACAACTTCTTTATCATGTATAGGCCACTTTCTAAGTCTTTTTAAGGTTAACCATTCTCTCAATCAGAGCCTTTCTGGTCTTCTCCACTTCCTGGCTTAGACGCTCAATCTCTCCCTTTAAACGTTCATTCTCTGCCACCAAATGTGATACTTTCTTTTCATTTTCTTGCTCTTTTTCCTTTACACGGACTTTCCCTCCTCTTGGATGTGTACTTCTCTTCCTCTTTGTGCCCGGTTGGCTGCCACTAGACTCCTCATCTTCTGTGTGAGTTTGTGATGGAGAACTACTGCAGCCAGAGTCCAGCTCCAAAGCTCCATTGTGTGGTACATTTACAGAATCAGAGTTAGATGAAACAGTAAAGTCATTCTGTGAATTGTGGCTTAGGAACCCCAGCAACTCAGAAGGGAACTGCTCTACAACCGCTTCCAATGCAACCGCCTCCTCCTCAGTAAAAGTAATTGATATAGGAGAATCTAAAGATTCAAGTGTCCAGAGGTAAGGAGAGCTATCTAGACTTTCCACCCGCAGCGCCTGATGAAAGAGTACAAAAGATTAATTACACCACAAAACGTATGCCTCTTCACAAATAAGTTACAGCAAACATCTAAAGGATCACTTCATTTGTCAAAAACAGGAAACTGCTCATAGATCCATCAGTGTTCTGGTCACTTAGTAGTGCAGTGGTTTCCAAACTGTGTGCCGTGGCTCCCAGGGGTGCAGTAACACTCTCATTGGGGTGCCACAGAATGTTTTTTCAGACGTGGTGCCATGTTTCTAGTGTTACTTAGAAGGCCAATTTTACTTCTTGTATAGGAGAAACACAAGATTTAATATAAACCTGAAGTATTTCTGACATTACATAGTTATTACTTAATAGAAAATTATTTTGTCTTGGGCGCCTTGAAAAATTATGGAGGCCCTAAAGGTGACTCTACAGAGTTTGGGAATAATTCCAAACAAATAAAAGGGAGCGGTCTAACAGCACTGCCGATAATTTAAGTTACCGGCAGCACTGTTAGACCGCTTACTTTTATTTGTTTGGAATTATTTGGATATTGCAAGACTGGTGGGATGTGTTGGAGTGGTTTTATAGCTGCAAACCAAAAGCGCTGAGGTGCTGTACTTAAACTATTTTAATTTAGAGTTAGGGAATAGTAGTAATATACTATGGAGAACATTACCCTTAGACTAAATTCAGCAACAATCCCCTCTATAGAATGGAATTCTAAAGCTGGGGGGATACGCAAGATAGACTTTCTAATCAGGGGAGCTCTTACCTGTTCCTCTGATCCAGACTGGCGAGCCCCTGTATCCTTCGTTTCAGAGCACAAGATGTCTTGTAGGTCCTGATACCAGGCTTCCAGCTCTAGGCCTGACAGAGGGCCAGCCGAGCCGCAGAACGGCAGAGACTCTGCCATCATCTTTTGGCCGTTTGGTGATTTTACTGAAAGCAAAAACAAAGTTCAGAGATGTAAGAACATGCAGATGCTTGAACACACTAAAACACCAAGTTTCCAGAACTTTAAAACATGGTTAATTACATAACCACTATTTATAAGCAGATACCTAGATCAACAACTTAAGCTAAATTTTGCACCAACTTTGCAGAATTTACTGAAAGATCACTGTAATTTGCAAGTGGAAATTTTTGCATAAGCTTATTGCTGCAAAGTAAAAACCATGTGACCGATTCAGTTTTTGCAGTTTTGAGCAAGGGGAGAAACGCGCTCATTGTAATACATTACTCTGAGCCGCATGAAGCAAGAAAAATTAAAATAAAAAAAAAAAAATACCGTAAAAAGATGGGAAGAGCGCACTACCAGTTAGCCAATCACAGGTATTGAATTGGCCCCTCACTTGTTAAATTCCTTTCCTAAAGCCAGTTACTGCATGGAAACGTTATCCAGTTCATTATCTTTACCATGTATATTCCTGAATTGCTGCATGGACTGCTATTATTTATAAAGCAGGAGAAGCTAGGGTGCTAGTACATACCACCATCAACCATTCATTCTCCAGCATGTTACACTAATACTATGGTAATTCAATGCTCAAATGTTTTTTACACATTGTTTTACAGGTTTGTACATTCTGCATTTAGTAAACACAAGATATCATGTAGAGTAGGTTACCTCAGGTGTGATGATGGATAAAGTTCGTCTTTCTCTTCCAACACTATAGGAAAAAAAATAGTTGTAAATGAAAGTCCTAAATCATTAAAAGGAAACAGATCAGTATAATGAGTAACCTGTAGCAATGCGATAATACTTAATTGCAGTTCAAAATACAAAGGTATTGAGATAAACAACTTAATGGACATCAAAGTATCTACAAGTGACCTAAAAGATCATTTCCTCCCAGTACTGCTTCACGTATACAATGTTACAGTAATTGAAGCATTGAGTAGCAATGTGACATTTGTCATCTTACAGACATAACACCACATTACTAATTCAAACAGTGGGCCATTGGAATAGAGTGGTTTCACACGTGAATGAATGCCAGAAGCTTACAGAACCGCTATGTATTTCCATGTACTCCATTAGAAGGGAGATTCCTTTCCATGTCCAATTATAGCAATACTCATTCTCCAGCACAGAGCCAGATGTTTCCCCTCACATAGAGGAAAGAATGTGATGTAGCCAGAGGGATACACCAGCATCGCCAGGCACACTGCCACATGCAACAGTACCCCAAGAGACAGACCCAAGATACAGCGCCGTCTAGACACGACTAGAATTAAGTAACCACTGCAATGCAAGAAGAGCGGCTACACAAGACTAACATACAAAGGGCTGGGGGCAATCTATCACATAGTGCCAGTCCAGCTTCTTCTGGGGTGTCCTGGAACATTCTGATATAAGCACAACACAATAGTCAATGTCACCCCAAGGCATCTGTGCATTAACACAGTTCTTTCACCATTATGACTCAACTTAAAGATCTGTCACTGCTGGGGACATTATTGTCTTAGGAGTCTGGAAGAGATATGGAGACCCTAAGGGCACCTCACACGGACAGATCAGCAGATGAAAGGAGAGGGGTGATGGGATACTATAAGACAATGGATGTAGCAGGCATCCTATGAATTGAAGACCTGGAGCTCAATTTACTAGACTGCCAGAATGAAAAAAGTGGAGCGGTTGCCAATAGCAACCAGATTCTAGTTGAAACTAGTATGTAATAGAAACAGCCAGAGTTTGATTGGTTGCTATGGGCAACATCTACTTTAGTAACTATATCATTACATGTAACGCAGACATTAGACGTAATGATAAGGCACTTTAGAATACCCCACACAGACAATACGTCTACCTATGACTAACAAGACCAAACACAATGGCAGCACCATATTCACCTTTCTCCACGTAGGATCCGTACGCTGGTGACAGGGGCAATATCCGCGGCGGCGCAGGGTGGTGGTGAGTGGTTGCTCGTTGAGAGATTTTACGTTCATGTTAATCATCGTCTGCGTCTCTAGCAAAACGACTGAAGGACGAAACGCCGGGGCCAGCTTTTTATATGAAGCGCCTCCGCCAATAGCAAAGCCGATTTCCGGCACGTGATCTCAGCTCCCGGCGAGCAAATCACGTTTCTCCACTGACGCTGTTATACAACGAGAGCCGTATACTACACCCTGATGGAGAACCAATGGGAAGCGGCGCTGTCCGTCCAGAGCGAGGCTTGAGCCGCAGGAGGGGGCGGTGACCGGCTCCAGGGCTGCTGTTGTAGGAAGGAGTCTTGTGCGGAAGTGTCCCGTTGGAAGTCACGGGTTAGCATGAGTCACAGGGGATGATGCAAGAGCTGGCAAGCGGTGGCCAAGGCTGACAGCACAGACCCAGGGGGTTTCCTAGGTTACATTATAGCCTCAGTGTCCACTACTTGTTTATGTGTTGTCGCCCTGTGGATGTTTTCTCTCATCTGGTCTTATTAATAATTAATTAGCGTTATGTCACGTGATTCTGTATAGCATTATAAAATATTCTCATGATGTTATTTTGAAATCAGGCTGTAATGGAATATATTGTTTATCCAGGTAAATACACACACTGGAATTCTGGGAAAGCTGCTGAATCTCCCAGTGGAGATCTCCCGGTCCATTCAGTGGATCCAGCCCTTTCTAAAGTGTGTAGTTTTCTGTGCGCTATGTGTGGAAACCAATGGCAATTTAAAGTGTATTATGGATCTGTAATTTTACCTGTGGGAATGGAAGGTTTGGAGATAGTACATTAAGAGCTGGGTACGTATTATTAAGATTTCCACCTCGCCCTTTTAGAAAGCTAAGGTGGGGGGGCTTAAGCTTAGGTTCTGTGTTCGGAGATCCAGTCACATCGCTTGTGGTAGTCTGGATCCACTGCATCTTTCATTAAATCACATCTATTAAATATTGCATAAATGTCGTGATTGTGAATGGTGTTAGTTTGGACAGGATTTGATAACAATTGCCACCCCTACGCTGTCCAGGAGGCGAAGAGACTAAATTGGCAACCCTGATATAACTTCCCTAATAAGTTCTTACACATGTTTCCATAATACTCTCTGACCTTGGCAAATCATTGAGAAATGCAGCTGAGGAAACAGCAATGACTTTTAAATGTCCTTAACAGCTCATACTCTGAAACAGTGATGAATTCATTAAGAGATTTCAACATTCATCTGTACAGTGCTGTCACTCACTGACACTGATTTACTGGGGCTTCTGCAAATCACAAAATCCAGGCATTGCGGGAGAGTTTGCAATGATGAGCTACATTTATACTTAGAAAAGGTTCCTGGTGATGATATCAGTATATCTATCTGATTTTGCACTCTAGAGAGAGATGGTTTGTTCTAGTTGGAGGTATCTGCCAAACCAGTGGTCAAAGAGGAAATTTAGAAGTCCAGGTTTGGACATTTAGAAGTGGTGGTATGAAAACATAGAGAATAATAGAAATGAATGGAGACATCAGTGGGAGAAGTGCTGATGTGGCATACCCCCCTATACACCCCCACTTTGAGCCCTGTCACAGAGAGTTCAGATGTACCTCCCTTTATAGAAGTGCTATGGATTTTATCCTTTTAGTTGTTGCCACATACGTAACTTATTAGATATTTGCATTTCATAAAGCAGCTATTTAGGGGGAAATTCACAAAACTCGAGTTTGGGAAACCCGCGGCTGCGAGTTTATCGCAGCTGCGAGGTTACAAGTACGCAGGCGCGAGGTCACCGCATCTGCATGTTGTTGAATGTAGACGCGGTGAACTCGCGCCTGCATACTTGTAAACTCGCAGCCGCGGGTTGCCCAAACTCGAGTTTTGTGAATTTCCCCCTTAGTGTTTATGCATTTTATTAACCTGCTCACAAAGGACATAATACCCAGTGTTTGAGCTAGCCACAAGGTATCCTTCATTGGCCACTCAAATCTTTTAATGCTACATGCAGTCTAAACCATTACATTTAGATCAGGATAAAGGTTACTCATTTAACAAAAAAAAGTTGCTGAGTCACAATGAAAATGTTTTTTTTACTTTTATTTCTACCTCAGTTTATATGTTCTTGTTTAATATATATGAAGAAAATGTGAACCTGCCAACTGTAGATTAGTAAAAGGTGCAGGTTTCAGATTGAGGAAAATAATCCCTTTTCGCATGCGTTGTACAGAAAGCAACAATATTATAACATGTGTATTCATACATTAATAAGGACACTTATAGGGAGGATGTGCAATCCATAAGTTTACTCTACAGATCTGAATCCCAAGTAAGTTATTTCTGTAGCGGAGGGAAGACAGCTGGATAGCACTACTAAAACGATGTTAGGGGCCAGTGGTGTTTCACTGTGCCTGGCTGCGTCCTGCTTGTTTGGTTACAGGACACGGCACAGGAACATCACTCCTGCTTTCTCCGGCATCGCGTCCCTTAGCAGCTGGACGCGATGCTCAGCCGAGCCCCCGGTCAGGTGACTGGAGGCTCGACCTCATCCCCTCCTTCCATTGGCTGCCATCTTGTATATTAACCCGCAGCGTCTTCCCCACGCTACGGGTTATAGCGTCTCTTGCCGTGCTCGCTCCCTCCTTCGCTTCCAGCCATTTGGTTCTCCTACTCTTTTTGGCCTCCTCTTCCCTTATCTGCCCTTTCTCCCTGCCCCACCTCTTATCTCTGCAGTGCCTTCCACTCAGTCTCCCACCAGGTCTCCAATCCATTTATCTCTGCTCTCTCCTTTCTCCAGTTTTCTCCTTGGTTCCTATTCCATTTTCTCTCAGTCTCTAGTTCCCTCTCCTGGTCTCATACTCTTATTTCTCTCTCAGGCTCTCTCTAGCTCCCTTTCCTGGTCTCCATTCTTTTCTCTCTCAGTCTTCTCTTCCTAGCGCCTTTCCTGGTCTCCATTCCCAGCCATTTCTCTCCTTTTATTCTCTCTCTTTCTCTTTCTATTATCTCTAGCCATTCTTTTTCTTCCTTTGTGTTTTGCGTTGTCTGTCTTGTGAGTTCTTGTGCCTTCTGTTTCTCGTCCAGGCCTTCTTGTTTTGTATAGACTGTCCAGTTAGTCGGTGCCCTCTGTCGTTTGTCTGGGCCTTGGTTCACTAGGGGGTGAATTAGCCTGGGGCCACGACCTGCCTTGCCGCTACTGGCCCGACCTCACTATCAGAGGCTCTGGTGAAGCCCAGGCAGGGGTTAGATTCCGCGCCCAGGCTTCTTACCATTTTTTACCTCAGCTACCAGGCCTACCAGTTCTACCCAGTCGTAGTATCTAACAAACAATGATTGTTCTAGTGAATGGTGCCGATAACTGGACGGTTTTCCCAGGGAAAGAGATTTTAAGAGATGATGCTAGTGAGCTAGTGAGTGTACTGACATCAATTTTCTAATTGATAACGTAAGATCGTAAGAGAGGGGGATCACTACCTACGTTAAAGCCATAGCACCTGCCCCCGGGTTATTTGGCATGGCTATCCCCGCCTACAGTTCAGGGACCAGGTATGCTAATTAGGAAATCCCTTGTATGTTGTTTAATAGTTCAAAACTGACGTTTCGTTTGTTCTATGCATGGTTCTTGTCTGTGTGCTTTTTGGAAATGGAGATCTTTGTAATTGTAACCTTTTTTACTCATACACTTTTTTTCTCATATACTCCGCTATTCTTATTTTGAGTGGCCTGTTGACCCTGCCTACATATTGGTAATTGCACAGATAAATTATGTTTTTGGTGTGGCACATGACGTATTGCTTAATATTAAAGGTTTGTTGAGTGGCTAAAGAAGTGAAAGAGGAGGTTCAACTAGTCATTTTGAGTGTGCATATGAATTCACCTTTCAAATGAGATGGATAGATGTCGATTTGCATTTCGAGTATGTGTGTGATGATGTGGGTTTTCAGGATTGGGTGTGGTTGTGTATAACCTTTCTTGGGGTGTCTTTGCGTATTTCTTAAGGGTCCATTATCTTATGTATCTGTGTTTAGATTAAATATTAGTATAAATCCAGTGAAGTTCGGAAATAATAGTATGAATCACAGCCGGAATGTCGTGGGGATATAATTGGGGAGGGTGAGATGGGATATGGATACCTAAATATTTCAATAAGTCCGTGGCCAATTTAAAAGGAAAAGAGGAAGAAGGGATACACTCATCAGGGAAAAAAAGCTAGGGCCTCAGTTTTGTCTATATTTGACCAATTTAGCATAAAGTTTGTTGTTTATCCAATAGAAGTGGTAGGGGGGGGTCACTCATGAACAAAAGAAGGTTGGCAGCTTAAGCTTCAACCATAAGATCCATATTCCAGACCTTTATACCTTTCCAGGTGGAGGATAAGGCAATATGCTGAATAAAGTGTGAAGAGCTGTATTTAGGTTGTTAATAGTCAAAAAGGCTGTGGGAGCGTTATACTTGCAAAACATTAAGAAAGGAGGGGCCAAAATATAAAAATTTAAATATTTTGTGGGACCAAGAGATACGGTCAAAAGCCTTGTCCGCATCAAGGCTGACTATATATCAGATTTCAGGTTAGCCTGATGGGAGTGAACCATGGCCGCTACCATATATGCCGCTGACCAGATCGGCAGTGTGTTTTGGAAGTGTATCAGGAAGTGTTTTGGCTTCCTGAATATGTGACCTGAGTCGCATGTTCACGTGTAACACAGGGCAGTAATCAAAGTGATTTACTTAGGGCTCATTTTCAGGGTAGGGATTGTAGTACTCAGCATGGAGGCCATCGGGGCCAGGAGTTTTATTGTTGAGAAGAGAGGAGATAACAGATTCCAGTTCTGTGATCGGGGCAGAAAGGATAGCAGTAAGTTGACTTTGTCAGTCAACTTACGTAGGGAGGCGTCTCAGAAAAAGGCAACCCTAGGTTGGGGGTTATCAGGGTCAACAGCATATAGGTTGTTAAAGTAACGGAAGTAAGCCGCAGAAATAGTGTCCGGAGTAAGAGCCTGGGAGCCGTCAGCCAGATGGAGGGAGGTAATGCGATGATCGGCAGTGTCATTACATCTGCCTGATTTATTTCCCCAACGGAAGAAGCGGATACATTGGTAGGCTAGGTAAGTAGCATCTTTTTTAGTGCAGCGGGTATCATAATGATATTTAATGGGCCTGGTTAAAGTCAGAGTGGTCAAGTTTAAGAGCAGAATAAGCCGAGGTGAGGTCTGCATTGAGGGCACAGAGATGGGTCAAAAAGTCCCCAAGTCTCATATACTTTGTGGTAAAGACTCACTGTTTGTTGGTCATAGGAAATAGTCCTCCAAAAAGTTCTCGGCTGTATGTCTTCTTGTTTTGACTTTGTGCCACTGACAGTCTCCATGTTGTTGGTGAGACACTAGACTCTTAAGCGTGTCGTTACCACAAGCCTCTGTTTCAAGTCGTGGATCTACAGCACTTTTCCAGATCTCTGTTTCAGCAGAATATGCAAAAAGAACAAGCAAAAAAGGCACTGTCTAGTGCAAAATAAAGTTTTTTTTTTTATTTCAACAAAAATGGTAATAGCAGAATAAGATTATTACTCACACTTTAAAATGGACATTTTAAAAATTTGTAAATAAAATAAATTCTAACCCATTGAGGAGGGTGGCGTAGTGTCGTAAACACTGCCTCCCGCCCTCCCGTCATTTAATTATAAATCGGGAGGGTGGGCGGCAATGTTTCCTCCACTGCACTGTCCTCCTTAAATGGTTTTTTATTTTAATAATTTTATTTTTTTTACGTTTTTTTTTAAACAACTCTGCCGGCCTGAGTTCACCTAATGGGCGCCTCGGCCCTGTGTCTGCAGCACTTCCATTGGTTTAACTGAGGCCGCCATTTTGTGAAGCATTTGCCCTAGTCAGTGGTCATTTAGAGTACATCCTGTACACCCAAATCCACAATTATTGGTGGGAGCCGCTGGAGAAGGTGAATATACAGTTTAGGAAGTTCTGTTATAATCAACAGGCACTTTGACCATTCAGCTGGACGGGATGACTGCCATTGATAAAAGAACTTACTTGTACCAGCTTGAGCAGAGCTGAAGTGCTGGAGGGACAGCTGGCACTCACACTAGAACGATATCATCCTGGTGTATGGTGCTGAAGACAGGGCAGTTTTACCAAGGGAAAATCTAGTGAGTGCCCAGCTTAACAATTAACAGACATACCTGCCCCTTATTATTATGAAAAAAAGAGAAAGATGATCACTTAAAGGCATAGAAAACTATTTGTTATGTCCATTTAAATAAACAATAAGTGCATAAAGATGATATTATGCAGTACAATAAAAATGGTAGGTATGAAGTAAATAGGTGGTTTACAAAAAAAAAACAGAATAATGATTATAATAATGATATATGATATATTTTGCCATCTTTCGAGAAAAGGTGTCTATCCCAATTGCCCCTCTGCTATATTTTTTTTTTATCCTTCAGTATACCAAACGCTTCCAGAAGATTGCTTTTAAATTTATGCTCTTTCTTTCCAAACATTTTCAAGAAGTCTGATTTAGAATTGTCAATTAATCTTAGATATTAAGGTCAAATTGTATGGACCTGACATACAATATACAATGATGATTTCACAATTTATAAATTCCTGAAGCACGTCTGTTGTCAAATCATTCCGCAAAACTCCTCTTCGGTACATTTTTATAGACACTGTACAGAGCCCTCCTCCTAGTGATATTAATATGGGTGGCAAGGACTTCCTCCAAATTAGGGTCTAAGCTTAAAAAATTTCATTATGATTCTGTAAAATGTTAGTAATCTTTTTAGTCTGATTACAATAGGTATCCACCAAGTATACAATGTTATTTTCATGTTTATGTTTTGTTGATGGGAAAATATAGTCTCATGATCTGTTTTTTGCCACATTATTCCTTCAATAATCTCCTATTGTAAACTCTGGGGGATAGGTGACTTTTCAGTTCCCCATTCCTGATTTCAAAGGTTTGGGCATTGGAGCAGTTTTTACAGTACGTGCACAAAGATTTTCTTCTTTGGGTATGACCTTAATTGTGTGATTAGGATATAGGCTTTCACTATGCAAAATACTGTTAGTCACAGTCTGCTTCCTATACATTTACATTCTATCAATGATTATAGCTTTTTCCATTTACAACCGCTTGTAGCCACAATAGGCCTAACTGGTAGGTACAAATGGCATTTATGGACTTTGGGCAACAAATACAAAGTTGTTCTTAGATTGGAAACGCTGAAAAAGTAAAAAATCAGACTGAGTAATGATGTTACCTTTTTTAGCCTTTGTAATCAGATTTGTATATAAGATCATTGGTTTTTGGGATCACTGTAAAATATTGGTATCTTCCCCAATATACATGTCCCCTGGGACACAATACAATCTCATCCCACCTCCTTATCTGATTTAATGCCATAGGGGTATATTTACTAAGCAGGGAATTGGCTGGGGAATTGAAAAGTGGGGAAGTTGCCCATAGCAACCAATCAGATTCGAGCTTACAGTCTCCAGTCTGTAAATTGAAACTGAGAGCTTGAATCTGATTGGTTGCTATGGGCAACTTCCCCACTTTTCAATTCCCCAGCAAATTCCCTGCTTAGTAAATATACCCCATAGTCT
>JABWIB010000354.1:60137-77547 GCA_016617825.1 Platyplectrum ornatum
CACATGTAACAATAATAATAATAATAATCACTATCTACTGCTGTGTTATGGGGTGTATGGGCTGTGACAGTGTGACATGTAAGCAGTGCTTCTGCATACTGTGTAGTGAAGCGCTGTCCTGGCTGTTGGGAATGACAGAATATGACGTTATATGTGCTTGGGCACCACTTTCAATGTACTTACCAGGAGTAAATATTTCAATCTGCTGGATAGTGCTTCTGTAGGCTGCACACTGTAATGACATTACTGTATTGTGGCTAATTGTGGCCGCTTTCATACGTGACTGCTGCTTGTTCTGGAAAAGTACATTTAAACTGCAAGAACTTTATAAATGTATAATAATGTTCATTATTTTTATCATGTAAAGCATGATAGCAATAGATAAAAACAGTCTAACTTTATTTTTACAATCGCATGTTGAAATCCTTCCAGCTGGTAGACAGCATGTCTAATAATGGGCCACTTTGTAAGAAATACATTGCGGTAAGGGCCTAAATTTACTAGGCAGGGAGATGAATAGTGGGGATGTTGCCCATAGCAACCAATTAGATGCAAGCTCCCAGGTTCATTTGACATACTGGAGAATGTGATTGGTTGCTATGGGCAACATCCCCACTTTTCAATCTCCCTGCTTTGTAAATTTAGGCATTGGAAGCCAAATTCCTATTTATTAGTAGTTTTTTGTGTAATGGTTCTGTATTCAAGATGCGTTTGCTCCAAAAATCCTTCACAAGCACTGATCAAGACTAAGCTTGTATCCAGCAGTGCTGGTCCTTGGGAAATGTACACATTCCTGCAGACCTAAGACTGGGACCTCAATTTACTAAGCAGGGAGATGGAAAAGTGGGGATGTTGCCCATAGCAACCAACCAGATTCAAGCTCACATTCTTCAGTATGTAAAATGAAACTGACAGCTTGAATCTGATGGGTTGCTATGGACAACAGCCCCACATCTCCCTGCTAGTAAATTTAGGCATAGAACAGAATAGGAAAGATTTGCACTTGTACAATGTGGGTTTTAAAGTATATATAAATACATAAGTGAATAGGTCTCTATTTGTTTAGTGTATACAATAGTTTACCTTCTGTACATACCACTGATTAAGTCCTCATTTATAGAAAATAAATAATAATATTAATTGATTTTTTTTTTTTATCAGTCATGGTTTAATTTAAGCCAACAGTGTAAATTCACATCATCACTTGCCCACATAGTACATGTGTCAGCAACTTATCAGCCTCAACCATAGAAAAATACAAATATAGACAGGGACAATACAAATGAGTTCTGGCTTTCAGGATATAACTATTTCCGTCTATCTGGCTAATGCAGATTTTCTCCCATTAGAACACCTTTCGTTCAGTTTCCTTCTACTTTGCTTAATTGAACCCTGGTGACCCGATCACATGTACTGCTATGCACATATAATACTTACCCGTGTCTAACATGAATCTGTTTTGTTGTCTATACAGAATTGGAAAACAGGTTTAAAGTTACACCTGGGTAAAACCTCTTCTGCAGGAGTGAAGGACATTGTATTCCATTGTATGGATGGAGAATATTTTGTTATTGCACACAGATATTGAGTATTACACTGTTATTTAAACCTAGGAAACACCACCTCATATTTCCTTCTGTACAATGTAACAGTGTTTGCCCAGGTGTATATTTCTGTGCTCCTGTTCTTATTTACATTGCGTATGCTTTCTATCTTATTATTGCTGAAAATGAGAATGACATTCAGTTTTCACAGTCTGATAATATAGGAGTGAATCCAGAGGTCTGAGTTTACCTTAATTTCACTGTGCAACTCCTTACATCGAGCAGGCCACGCACAAGACGATTATTAGCCCGATTATTGTGGAACTGGTCTAGTGTGTGGTGAAGAAAACAACAATAAAACGCCAACTAAATACTAGGTAATGATAATCTGACGGAATCAATATTAATTGTTATCGTGCCCTAGCATTTATCTTTAATCAGTGTTTAGTGCTGGACACTCCAGAACAGATGACAATGAATAAAAGATGGTAAGAATGATATATACTTGCCCAAAGCCGCATCCATCCATTGCTAGACAGGTGAGTATATGTGGAGAAGACGTCTAATACCCTGTTCACATTACCTCCAAATTCACTATCTTTTTTGATGAAAAAGCTGACTGCAGTGAAAAAGCCGGCTTCTAAACTCAGTGTGAACGCTCCATTTACAAAAAGCCGGCTTCTGAAAGCTGGTGTTCAGAGGCTGCTTTTTAGAAGGGGTTTTGCCCTCCTATCCAGCTTTTTCCGTCAATGTGAACAGTACATAGCTGGCTTTCCTCTCCCATTGTGTTTGTGCAGCGCTGATTGGTTCACACAGTCAGCTTTTTCCAGCACAACACTGTCTGTCTCTCCCTCCTCCCCTCATGTAAACAAACAATCACAGCCAATCACAGCACATTATCTGAGTAATGATGTGTACTTGTAGCAAAAAGCAGGGTTCAATGTGAACAGTGCACACCCAGCTTTTTTTTAAATCTGAACGATCCTTTTTTCAGAGCCCCTGCAATTTCCCCAGATCTACACCTTGGCTCTCAAGCCAGCTTTTTCAAGGCTGGTAATGTGAACGGGGTATTATTGACAGCCACCCATCCATTCAGCTGGGCATGATGTCTGCCATACAGAAAATAACTTCCTCACCCCTCTGCTGAAGTCTATACTGGAGCCTGTGTATGTATTTGGTATGTACGGGGTATTTACCAGTCTCCAGTACAGGGTTCAGTAGAGGGAAGAGTTCTTCCTTCTGCTGAAGTGGTGGGGAAACAGCTGGGCCCTACTAGAACGACCATCGCTCTAGTGAATGTTGATGATAACGGGGAGGCTTTCCCAGTGGAAAATCACCCTATTATCGGCACCAATTATACAGGAACGGTCGTCGTTCACTGCCCCGCCCCTGACGTCTACCCCCGCCCTTCCTAGACGTCTGCCGCTCTCCTCCCCCCTTCCTACCTTCCTAGACGTCTGCCGCTCTCCTCCCCCCTTCCTACCTTCCTAGACGTCTGCCGCTCTCCTCCCCCCTTCCTACCTTCCTAGACGTCTGCCGCTCTCCTCCCCCCTTCCTACCTTCCTAGACGTCTGCCGCTCTCCTCCCCCCTTCCTACCTTCCTAGACGTCTGCCGCTCTCCATTCCCCCCCAGTAGACGTCTGGCGCTCCCCCTTCCCCCTCCCCCAGACATCTGGCGGTCATGGTGCAGCTATAAATGTCGGCCTTCTGTTTTGTTTATGGTGACATCATAACAACAGAAATTTAGATGTTATTGGAATTATTGGATTCTCTGTGTTATGATATTGTACCCATGCCTGAATGGAAATTAAGAAGTGGTGGTATGACAACATTAAATCAGCGCGTGTAATGACGTTTTGTATATCCCTATTATAGCACCTCCATAGCAATGTATGTATATGTATTACATGTATAATGTATACATTTAATAGGTTTAGATAACCATTTGGTTACATTTGCTGGGGACATTTAAACAATAATGTGTAGGAGGGTGGTTTGTGGATTAAACATGAAGAGAAACATGTGGTTTATTTACATACGATCATGTCTAGTCGGTGCAATCTCTTAACTCTTAGCACATATAGTTTATACAGTAGTTACACAGGGTTTCAAATAGTGTCGTTTTTACTTTGGGGGGAAAAAGTAAAGTCAGCGCAGTCTGTATGGGGTAAAGCTGGATGAATCCTAATCACTATGGTCACTACTTACAGAGGTTACACTACTTATTTAGATCTGTTGAGAAGTGTATTATTTCCAGTGGCTCAATATTCCTTTTAGCAGGAAAACATTGTTACAGTTATAACTGTGCTCATTTGCTTAAATGATGACCATATGATAGAGTATATAGAGAACAAGGTACAGGGCTCTCTAGTCCAGGATCCATTGTAAAGCGCTCTTGTCATTTATGTATTATAGACTTCCACTCAGCCCTATTACAACAGTTATGCACTTTCATATAATTGGCAGCCATGCTGATGTCGGGAAGATGATTCATATTATAATGGCCTTTAATGTGTATAAATGATTTGTATATGGCAATCATTATAGTGATATTGCATAGTTTAAGTACTTCAATCTAAACATTTAAGGGTTGTAATTTGGTCATAAGAAAGGTTCAATCATTTTTTCCTGATCTGGTCCAGTAGAGCGTATTCTGGTGATGTGCAACCAAAAACACCTCTATGGTGTAACCAGCCCTCTAACCACCATAAGAGGCGTTCTTTGCAATACTCTGTATAGGACACACATGCATGTTCTAGTACAGGGATAGGCAAAGTGCAGCTTTCCAGGTCTTGTCAAACTGCACGTCCCAGCATGCTTTAACTCCATAGACATAGTTGATACCTGACAAAGCATGCTGGGAAATGTAGTTTGACACCACCTGGAGAGCTGCACTTTGCCTGTCCCTGTTGTAGTATATCATCAGGTATCTTAAAGTAAGTGTTGCATCCTTTATTAAAAACTTTTGCCATCAACAAAAAAGGGAATTTGGAGCTTCTAGTGACAGGCTGCCATTAAATGACGTCCCAAGAAAGTAGCACATTGTGACTGCTGGCGAGTTACTGGTGTACTGTAACATACTAAGCCGGATGCACAATTCACTTACCAATAATACCAATACTATGGCAAGATACTGGGCAGTATGAAATCATAGACATACTACACCAAGTGCATGCTGACTGATAATAATAATAATAGGTACTAATTATTAATGCTAATGTAAGAAAATAATATTTATTGACATTTACAATGCATTTGAGAATGTCCCAGTCCAAGCATTTGTAAGATATATATATATATAACATGCATTTCCCTGTGTGGGAGACATTGCTGTAGTACCTCGTGTTTGCTTTCTTTTTGTTTAGCCTCCGTACCATGCAATGGATGCTCTGCAGATTCCTTATGTAAAACATTTGTTGTTCAAGGGTTCTACTAAATGGTTGAATTGAACTCATTGAATGGTTCGGATGTTGTGGAGCCACAGCTGCAGCCTATATTATCCCATATCTACCCTCAGTCTTCAGTGTTATTGAAACTTTAATGCTGAAGATCTGAAATGTTTCTTTCCAGTTGTGAAAATGATGATTCTCTTATTGATATGAATTAGAATTGAATATGATGTCAAAGGCGCTCTTCTTAGTAACTCGCCCCAAATGTTCCTAAACAAATGTTACCATTTTATTTCTTTCATATGTCTCTGTTATAAATCTCTCGTTTTCATACATAGCTGTATTTCCAGCCAAAGACCAAGCATAGACTTTCCTAGGAAGTCCAACATGCTTCAACTGCATAGACAGAGTGGATACCTGGCAAAGCATGCTGGGATTCGTAGTTCCAGGACACCTATAACATTATTTTGTTATGCAAAAAAAAATAAATAGTATTCTATATTTTTATAATGATTTTGCTATTTGACAATGACCCATCAATTTATCCAAAGCTCATGATAACCATTTGGTGCTCTGTGACGTCAGGATGATCAAACATTTATCCCAATAATCTCTAAATTGGATATTCTGAATGAATTGTCTGTTCAGTCAATAATTGTGACCACTAAGAGCAGCTAATACGAATAAACCTATCCCTCCGTCTTCTGCCAGGATTATTGCTGCCAGTGGGTGAGTTGTGCTCAGATCGGGCCCTTTTTATTCTGGGGAGTAACGTCCTGTTTCTCAGTCACCTCCTGATGGCAGCGATAACCATAGGAGTGGATAGTGTTACCGTTTCTGATTCTGCCATCATCCAATGCTTATGTTTCTGGACGTTTATACAGAAGAAAACTTTCTTCCTAGCATATATAAGGAGGGTCTCATGGGTTTTCTTTGGCTGCTCTGTTGGTTTCTCAAGACCAAGAAAAGACCCTGATCGGCATATTAGGTAATAGAGATGAGCTTATATCAGTATGGCGAGTTCTGCCTCTGCAATCACCAGTCAGTGAATGGACCACTTGAATAGGTACATAATTGTTACATGTACATTACATGTTCTACTGACAGCAGACTTATGCCGGGTAAATACCCACACCAGTGATCGTATAGCGTAGATGCTGGACTGATTGGTCTGAATGCCAACAAAACGGTCCAGGGACACAGCCGGCTGGTATAAGTATTGGTTTGCATGGCAGATTTGACAGCCGATATGCCAGTCCTATAGTACTGTAAGACACAATGGCAACCAAATGATCTGACATTGAGTGTATTGAGTGCTATTTGATATCATGTGGTGTTTACTGTGGACCTAGGAAAACCGTGCAAGTGTCTAACCAGCTTCCAATGTCCTTCACCTATACTATCGCTCTCACCAATCCATTATCATTACATGTGGTACCAGCGTTGCTGAACCCTGTCATAAGTGTGGATGTCACAATCCATTCCAGTCAATAAGCCTACATACACAAGAGCATTTATACTCAATCCAACTGCACTGAACCAAACCTTGAAGACTTGTCCCAGCTTGACTCCATAGGCATAGCTGATACCTGACTATGCATGCTGGGAATAGTAGTTTCCCAATTCTTGTGGCTGCGGCTCTTTATATATAAACATTATTACTAATAATAATAATAAACACACTGTATGTAGAATATCTGCCTGTGCTGCACTGCACGCTGCCAGGAAATATGTACACGCACCTCCTTTCCATGCACAGTGCCGGAAGTGAATAGGCTTTATATCAGACGTGCTATATAAGTAAGTGTAATCATGATTTTATTACACAGTATCCGCACAGAATTGCAGATTACCCTTTGTAACTTCTGTCAGGATATCTCAAACTATTCCAGGGAGCATCATTTAGTAAATGGTATAGCATCCTGATCGCAATGCGATTTAATATTTGAGGCAATAGATTGACAATATTGGGGCTGTGCAAACCTTAACATGAATTATTGATTCACACTATGGCATATCATTGCACTATGGAGAGCAATAAATGAATGTGGCTGCAGAAGGGTTAATACAGGCTGACCCCCTCCTTCATGACTCCTCCTCCAGATGCCTATTCTGTCTTGTGGGAATGACTGCTATTCTTCCTGAGGGTAATAAATGTCAATTTACTGGCTGCCAGGCTCTTTGTCCTGGTTATATTATCTGGCTGGAGGGGAGAGAGTCAAAGGATGATCTCTTTCATCCCCCTCCAGTCCTAGCACTGTCCCTCTATCTCTGCAGGCACACCACACCACTCACTGAGCACCTTACCCTCTTATCATAGCCAAAACAAATATGGCTTCCTGTGTCGCCCTGCACAGAATTCTCCTGTCCACATTGCCCTGCAGATGATTTAAATGGGAAACCTGTCCATTTGCTTTTATAAGGGCAGGGGAAGGCTATTGCTGATCTAAGACTCCGGACATAACTATGATTTATGTTCTATGGTCGTCTGCATGGTGCTTTGTAATGCTTCCCAGGTCATAGATATGTTTCTGTGTTACATGGGTATTGAAATGGAATCACAGGACCAACAGGACATTGGGAACATTATTAGAAGGTAAGTATTAATGTAAGTGATATAATACATACCTTATAAATGATTGTTCAGCATTAGGTCAGAATTAAAGTGACCGATGTATCATTGTATGGCAGGATTTATTATTGAATCATGCTACTATCAATAATATTGATAAAATCATGTCTACAATGAACGCTGCCTTGTGTCTGAAGCAGGTTTGGGATCTTTTGTAATGCTAGTGACTTTCAGGCATTCAGACTATTTTTATGACCCACATTCAGTAAAAAGGTTTATTTCTTTTTGCAGATACGATGGATCCCTAGCAACACCAGTCTCCTGTTATCTCCCAGCTCCAAAGCAAGTTAAGGAGCAAGTGTGTTAACACCCAACTCTCCCTATTCCCACCACGGGAACACTACACACAGACTACGCCATGCTGGGCCGGGAGGATCGCACGCAGACCTAACGCCCATACTGTGCCGCAATGAGCAGGTAGACGAAAGACAACAGTACACGGGTGGTGCCAACAAACAGCCAAGTCACTATATAGTAATGTCTGTGTTTTTCTGGTAGGTACAAGAGAGAGAGAACAAAATGAATGGCGGCAGTGAAAGTGGAGGAGGAGATAATTATGGAGGGGTGCCGGCGGTTCAAGTGCCAATTGGCTGGCAGAGGCGTGTTGAGCCAGGAAATGTTGTATATGTCAGGTGAGTTCCTTTATACTGCTATTTATTATCCAAGGCTGAAATCTGGTCAAATATAATTGCATAAACATTTGATGGATTCATTATAAAGTTACGTTTATTGACCTAAACATCATTATGTTTTAAATGCTGTTCTACATGTTAGCTTCTTGTGTCAAATTACATTGTGTTTACAAATTTTGTTAGGTTGTGGCTAATTTGCAGCCAACAATTGGTTGAAATTGCAAATATAACATTATGCAGGAAAGAAAAGATTTCTGCTCACTGTACATACTGCTGTCTACTTTACTGAGCATCCACATTACTACCCATAAACCCTTGGTGTGCTACAGTTACACTCCTCCATGTGCAGAAATATGAATGGGAATTGTTGCTCTGAAGATCGTGTGTCCATACACAGGGAAGTTGCTTCAACATTGCTTATTTATTTGAATTCACCATGGTTTGACATTACACACTGGAAAGATTTTGGAGCAATCGGGCAAATCCCATTAGATTGAAGCAATAATTGTGAGCGACCCCTCCAGTGTGTTCCCTGCTGTACAAGGCTTTATGGTTTGCTGCACAAGAGTTTGTTTTTGCTGGGAGAATATAGAGAATGCAGCCAACCAGCATTTATGTTCATTATGTATGTGTGGAATGAGTATGTATTCTTCAGGCCTGTGTTCACCTACACAGTTTTGTTAGTTACAATCATTATAATTTCAATTGTCAAATATTCAAGTGATAATTACTTTAAAAATGTTCAAAACAAGTTGATCAGAATATATTCTTTTTAAAAGAGTCTCAGACTCCGAAAATAATAATAGTTAATTAAACTATTACAATTCCTAAAATTAAATACTGTAACTTACTAAATCTGCTGTTTAGATTAGTGTTGTATTGTGTCAATGCACTTTCTGTCTCGCACATACCAGTGTTATGAATCAAAGGCAAAATCTTGCTCAGTTGTAGATTTCAGCATATTATAACATTGCATGGGATTGTGCATGTGGATATGTTATGGTCATTTCTTCTTATGTTCCAGAAGCTTTATTTAATTTATTTAAAATGCTTAAAAATATCTCCCCTAAGCAATACTGCATTGTGGTATTTTCCCATTCAGTAAATAACCTTCTTTTCTCACTGTCTTGCAGTCCAAGTGGTACAATTCTTACCTCTATGGAACAGTTACGGACTTACCTAGTGACTGATGGGACCTGTAAGTGTGGGTTGGAGTGTCCCCTAAACATCTATAAGGTAAGTGTGCATACATATGTGTGTAATGCCATTGTTTTTATTTAATCCACAATACGCAGCAATGTCTGATTAAAGCACATTCAACTTAAACCAGCATTTAAACCCATCTATTTATTATTATTACACTGCAGGATTTATATTAATAAAGAGTAGATATAGCGGTCAGTGTTTCTACAATTATAGTACTGTGGAAGAATCTCCAGCAATTTACTGTTCTAGGCAACAGAATTGCATTGATTTTAGACAGTGGTTAAAGTGGTAATTTAGATGTGTGTATGGAGGAGGAAGGTATATAAGGTACATTTCTCGTGAAATTGTGGGTACGGAGAGGACAAGACTTATAAAAGGAGGTGGCACTTAGTGGTGGAAAAAGTGGCAGTATACCGGCCCACTTTGAGCGCTGGTTTTATATAAATATGTAGTCAGATGATACAGAATTGGAGATAACGCTTCCAGGCTCTTTCTATACAAAATTCTAATGTAACCAGGGCAACTGGTTAAACAATAAATGGTTAGTTAGATTTTTTTAGGGTTTTTTGTTTTGTAAGCACTGACTGTTATTTGGGGCTGCTCATTGCTATATAATTGGTGAATTGATTGGAATTTTAACATAGCCATGACACTAGCAACGTCTCACTTAAGTCACTCATATGTCACACCCCATTAACATGTTATGATGTTTAACAAGCTTTAACAAAAGGATTGTTGATATTGTAAACCATGTGTTCATATAAAACCATTCACAATTTTTCATCTGAAGGTTGAATATCTGATTTAAAACCTGTTTTGCAGGTATTTAATTTTGACCCAAGAGCAGTGGTGAAAAGGCGTAGTGCAGAAGATGTGAAAGCTGAAGAGGACATGACCAAACTCTGCAATCATCGTAGGAAAATTGTGGCCCTCGCAACTCTCTACAAGAGCATTGAAAGTACCCCCCTTGCACTACAAAGTCAAGCTTCTGGTAAATATCAGTTCTTATCTTAATTCATGTTGATATTGTTTATTTTCCACAGTTGTTGCCTTTTCTATTCATAAGGATATGTACAATATCTGTTAAGTGGCTGCATTACAGCATGCACTTAATAACACGCGTACATATTTGTATGTCTAAGAATTTCAGTAAATGCTGCTTCCTCACACTATAGCTCTTACTTATTATTAAATGTCTTCACAGTGAATGCAAGGCAGCTGACCTATATATATATATATATATATATATATATATATATATATATATATTAATATAAAGTTATGAATATTTAATTATGCAAACAATGTAATATATCCATTTACATATATATTCGTAGAACTTGTTATGTTTTTTTGTTTACCATAGTAATTTTTCTCCTGTGTTTTTATTGTTGTTTTGCACAGGATGTGGCCCAAGTCAAAACTTTTATGCAACATCCACCAGCCCAAAGATGACGCAACATCCTTGTTCTCTCGATTCTGACATCTTCACCAAACTTATTATGGAGAAAACTCATAACACACCTGCTCACCACTTGGAAAAACCTCTGGATCACAAATCGGATACTTTTGCTCCCAGTCCTGGAGAAAGGTACTCTGGCGTGAAATCAAGCCAGCGGCCTGCTTTGTCCAGGCAGCATGGGACACCTCTTGGTGAGTCCTTTGCCTTAAGGAACTGTCCACCAGTGCCATCAAATGGTAGCTATGAGGTGTTTCAAAGGACTCCACAAGCCATATCTCATGAGCTGTGTTCCAGTTCTTTTTCACAAGTTAAGTCTTCCCAAACCCGGCCTTCATATCCCTCATATAGTCAAGAAATTTCAGGCCTCTCTCCCAAACCATTAGCTCTTAATACTTGTAGTTTTGTGCCAGGTGGCACTTTTTCCCGGACGCCGGATGAGTCTTCTCAGGGCCAACGAAGGCCTTTTGCTTTTCCTGAGAAAGATCCATTGGGCATTTTGGATTCTAATAGCTGTAGGCCACCTAGCCCGAAGCACCATGTGTTGAACTCTCCTCCTTTAATTCAGTCTCAGGTTCCCTTAATGAATTCTCACCCTACTCCTGAAAACAACCCAGGCAACCTATCTTCTACTGTTCTTCCCCCACCCTTTTCTCCATTCACCCGTAGTGGTGCGCTGACTTCTCCGTCTACTACTAGATCCTCAATATCCTCCATATCGTCCCCAGCTGGCAGTGTGGAGCCGTCCCCTCAGCGTTCCCGACACTCATCTGCCTCCTCTGAGCACTTTCCTGTCCACACAAGGTCAAGTTCTAGATCACCACGGCCTGTCAGCTCCCCTAAGCGCTCTGTGCCCCACAGTCCAAAAGCAATACTTGAAGGCCTCCCTCCCTTTGGGCAGGCCCAACTGGGATCTTCTTCAAATGCCAGCTATGCCTTAATCCACCAAAGCAATAAAACAGCACCACCGGTGTCTTTGGGAACAGCACAAGGCTTACTGGGCTTTCCCCTCGGGTGCATATTGGGCCAGCAAAGTAATGCGTCCTTTCCAGCCAGCAGCCTTCTTACAGCAGCTGCAAAGGCCCAAATGGCAAATCAAACCAAACCTGAAGCTGCAGCCCCTAGCACTTTACCCAGCCGAGTGCTGAATCCCAACACGTTGCTTTCTGCGACTGTCGCACAGGAAGGTCGGGCTCTTCCCAGCAGGACTCACTCCCAGAGAAGGGATGTAACGGTGAAGCGCAAAAGACAACGAAACTCTCCGGGCCCTGATGCAAGTCCACAAGATGCAAATGGGCATCTCCATAATCCCACTAGCCCTAGTGGACTCTCCAAATTAAATTTGTGTGTTTCAAAGTTATCAGGAATTGGGGGTCAGCTTGAGGAAGACATGGGAAGATCCAAAGTTCCTCATTCACACTCATCTGCTGGTCATAATCCTTCTTCTCTTCAAATGCCTCGTTCATCTGTAGAGGAGTGCCCAAGCCAAAGCAAAACTCCAAGCTTATCTCCTGCTTCTCAAGATATCAGCAACCATCTACTTGGCCTTGTAGGGCAACTGGTCCAGACTGCTACAGATCAGAACTCAGGGACTTCTTTACCACTGAAGTTACCATCTGGAACTACCCTGTGTAAGTATATAAAACAGTAGGTAAAGCACCTGTTAATGCTAAGTAACCACCATATTTTTTCCTATTCCACAGCAGCAGACTACATTGCTAGGAATGAGATCCAGGCGATACTTGAGTTAGATAAACGTTTAATGTGTGGAGGAATTTTTACACAGGGGTTAGTGCAGTGATGCCACAGTAGCTCCAATAGAACTGTAGAACTGTCTAGAGATGTATTAGAGGCTTCATATTTTTGTAATGAAATTTAGTTTTAGTTTAGTACTTCCTCGGTTTTATTATTGGAAACAAACATTCAATGCACTGTATTTGTATTTATGAATATTATTTTTGTTGTTAGTGTTATGGTTATTGTTTAACACTTAAATCATTTTAATTTAATATTTTCTGTTTTAGCTTCCTCCTCTGGACGAACCAACCAATCTCCAGTACCAAAATCTCCTGTCCCCAGCCTGGCTCAGAGCAGTGTCACAGAAAGTCACAGTGAGCTCCCGTGTTCTATGCCCACTGCTGATAGCTTCTCGTTTTTGGGCCAGGAGCAAGTCTTGCCATTTGCTTCCACACCTGCTCTATTAAACCTAGCAATGCTAGGCTCTTTGCCATTCTCTCTCAGCTTGAACCAACACCAACAGCTTCTTAACCAAGGCTTGTTAAATTTACTTTCATCCTCTTTGCTGGGAAGTACAGACCTTGGTTTGTTGGGAATCCAGAACCCACCTTTGGCATTGCCTTCCAATGTTGGTGATCCAGAATCTGGCGTACTGCAGGCATTGCTGATGGCATCTCTTCTGCATAATCCTTTGTTACCACTGGGAGGGCTAGGGCTCCCACAGCTTGATTTTCAACAGCAAAACCAACAACAAAGCACCCTGCTATCATCCATTACACCCTTGTTGGACTCTCTCTCCACTACACAGACTGATACGACTGAGAAACATGAGGCACCTCTTACCTTGTCTGAAACGTTCCCAGAAAATTCCCTCCAACCATTGCTTTTCCCTCCTGTGTCTGCCTCTCCAGCCCTCATGGCTCTGAACTCCGCACTACTGGCTGCCAGTCTAGGGGCTGTAGACTCATCTGCCTGCCCTGGACAGGTAATGGCAAACCCTGTTTTGTTTATTTATTATTTCTTTTTAGATTTCAGATGTTTTCATATAACTGAATGCTAATTTTGTCTTCCATTTCAGAGCTGCATCAATACCTCCTCCACCGGGTCTGCCTCCGTTACAACAACCACTAATTCACCTGCCTTATCAGAGGGAAAATTCCCTCCGTCCGAACCACACAGCCCGTTCCACCTTCAGTCATCACAGACGCCTACATCTGGAAGGCTTAACACTTTGATGCCCCCTTTGCTTAACCCACTGCTTACTGCTGGATTGTTAGGTAAGACGAAAACACAGTCAATGAGTTATTACTCATCTAACCTTCACCTGGACCATAAAGGCAATTATATAAACAAACAAACACACTATATATTGATAGACTGAAGTAGTTAGGGGAAATATTTCAGAATTTCTTGCACCTTAGGTCCAGAAATCTTGTTCTATTGACAGATTGCTTGTGAGAGGATAAAACATAACTATCTGAGCAGATCTACGGGTTTCATTTACTGACTGAAAACTGCAATTTTACAGGAGATCTAACAGCACTGAACACAAATACAAGTGCCCAAATGGGAAGCCTCCAGTCTATTCTGGGGTCTCAGGCTCTGCTTCAAAACCAGCAAGCCTTTCTACCCTCCCTTCCTGGAGCTCTAGGAATGCAGCTCTTCCAGGGACAGTCACTTCTACAAGGACCTCGCAGTAATGCCCAGGTGACATCCTAATTTACTTATTATTTTAGTGTTCCGTTTCTAAATAGTTAGCTATTTGAACATTGTAATCTTTGTTTCATTATTAAAATGTTGATTTTACTGTCCACACAGAACCACTCTTTATCAACATCTGAGAAGGAGGTCAATCAGTCGTCGCAACCAGAATGCTGCATTACACCCACATCTCAAATGTCATCTGTTTCTCAACAGCCTTCTGACCTTGATTTTCCTGCACAGAAGGTGGATTTAGCTAGCAAGGCTCACACTTTGTCACTCCCCCCTTTGCGGCCTGGTTCTTTTATCTCCAACACCTCAAGTGCCTTTGAAACCAGTCCCATTCCTAAAGGCCCTCCTTTTCAGGGACCAGTCCGCAGTGACCTTCCTCCCGACACACCCTCTGATCCCCCAAGAACAGACACGTTACCCCAGTCATTGGATCCTTCCTCCTCTGAAACAGAACCAGAAACATCTCCACTGAAAAGGTGCAGGCTGCTGACTGATTCTGTAACCCCATCTGAAGTACCCAATGGCGCTTATCCAAACTTTCTCCCATGGATTGGTTCTCCTCATCCTCCCAACACATTAAACCTTCCTGAAATGGAACTTTCTAAGGGCAAGGAGCGGGGATATAGGTTCAATGGTAGATCCCGAGGTGAAAGGTCTTATGGACGTCGGCCTCGTGGTGATAGGCTTTCCGGTTCAAGGCAGTCTTACTGGACGTATAATGGCGAAGATGCCACACAGAACGATGGAGGAGGAGAAGAGGAAGGACACAGCCAGGAACTAACTCAGCCGGTTTTGGGGATCCCTCCATTTGCTCATCACTGGCAGGAAGAAGGAGGACAGCCTGGGGAGCAGGAGGTGGATGTATGTATTTATTATTTATTTTTCATTATTATTACTTAATTTGTTTATATATCTTATTGATGTATTTTATTTTTAACATTGATAAATTATACAAATTTGATTCTTACCAAACATTAATGACACCAGGGATGTCAGCAGAGGGGGCTGGCCACAGCCTGGTGGCTGTAGAAACATACAGCCAGCATGTATATAACAACAGCTCTATAGGGGTGGCTGTAAAAATCTGCCTTGTTTTCTTTTATATCAACATATAAAAATTACAGTTGTTTCCCAGTTATAAAATCATTTGTATTTATTTGCAAGAACACTGGAGGATCAGGAATAAGTGTATTATATAAAACATAAAACCGTGTTTAAGCTCATGTTAGTAGGTAGGTCTACCTTTTATTTGATTGTCACATGAATTACATGAACCCTTCATGCCTCCTCAGGTACCACCCCAGCTGCTGAAACGCTCCCGCAGAGGAAGACGGAGAGGGCAAAAGTAAGTTATATTTCTTGCGCCTATTTTATTTAATTATTTTTATATATATATATTGAAGTTAGATTTGTAGAAGTTAATATAGCATTTTAATGAATATTGCATTGAACCTGGGTGCAAGGTGTAATGGGGAAGAAAAGCACCCATTAATAGTTTTAATGGGGCATCAACGCTAGTGCAGGAGTAAAGCCTGAATACTAGTGTGCTGACATGATGGTTGTTCTGGATATTGGTTATGAATTCACTTGCAGAAGCCAGGCATATCAATTATACAGAACAAGAAATCCATACTGACATAATTCTGGTCAGTCTAATTTTTCTAAGATGTTCTAGTAACAAATAGCATTACTGCCAGATTATCTAGTAAATGGCAGACTATTCCCCTTCATCTTGTTTTGGGAAAAAAATTATTTCCCAATCCTTAAAAAATGATTAGGCTTTATTCATACTCCTCTCAGATCTCCATCTTCATAAGTATGAGAGACAAAATCAGTGTAATGTTCTGTACAGCCTAATTCTTGAGAATCGAGACTTCCACATGAAGAAAGGGGGATTACTTAATACGAGTATGCAAGGTGGAAATAAGGGGGGTATGCTGATTGTCTAATAAGTAAGCCCTTTCGCATGATATTTGGCTTTATTTTCCATGGGTTGCATATAAGTTAGGTAGGGTCCTTGTGAAAATCCCTGTGTGCGTGGAGTGGTATCCCTTTACACACAAAAATTAGTATCACTCAGTGACACTATAGTACAGCTCCAATGTGTGACATCCGCTATCCAGTCTGGAGCTGGTCCAGCATTATTCAATCATGAATAAGTGAAGTTAAAGGGTAATAGGCAAGGCATGTTTGTTCTTTATACTTTTCTACTGAAGGTTAGTACACCAACACTTATACTGTGTAATGGTTATGCATATTATTCGCTTTTATACTACTACTATTATGCTACTTCAGTGGGTCCCAAACCTTCTCAATTCAAGATAACTTTACTACAAGACTATTCAAGACTAAATTTACTAAAACTGAGGAATATTAAAAGTGGCGATGTTGCCCATAGCAACCAATCAGATTGTAGTTGACATTCTCTAGTATGTAAAAGCTTGAATCTAATTGGTTGCTGTGTGCAACCATTTTCCTTTCCTGCAGTTTAGGAAATCTCGATCGTTACCTTTGGTGTGACAGGCAGTTAGGTAACATATTAGGTGTGATGGTATCTTTCTGCACCTCATTGCTTCCACAAATGTTCCAGCAACTTTCAACGTTTTTCTATTGTAACGTTTGTAAACTGTCTACAAAGTCTTGCAAGCTTACCTATGTTTGGTTCCAGTTCACAGAGGATGCGTTCTCGTCTGGAGGCTGTTCCTGCAAAATGGCCAAGTATGGACCCTGCCAATGGTTTAAACGTAAGATTTGTTTTCTTTTCAACAAAATCTGCTGGAATCTATAGCAATTCATTATTAGAGAGAAGAACAGTTTGACAAATGTGCATCGATTTTATAATACAATATAGAAACCAGTTGTTGAGTTGTGGTCAAGGACCTTTTTCATTCAGGTCCAGCACTGAACATCTGTCATCTTTTATGATGCATATACAAGATCAGATATAGTGCCATGGACTATATTTACTATTACTCTATATTGTTATGTTGCAAATCTGTTTTTCTGTGGAGTGGTTTTTTTGTTTTTATTTTGTCTTAGAATCCAACTATGTGGAAATTGTCCCTCCCATTTCAGAAGTCTAGACCTGGCATTGTAGT